>PVIU01009469.1:0-76145 GCA_004026605.1 Ondatra zibethicus
TGGGATCAGAGGACACAGCTCCCTCCGCAGTCAGCTGACGTTATCAGTAATCTTTCCCAGGGATTCTGAAGTCCCTTGAGTCATGTGAGTCACAGCCAGATACATCCAGTTCTGTGAGGCTGTCCTCCTTTCTCCCTCCTGTTGTTGGGACTTTTTCTGGGGAGACGGGAACAAAACATTTGTTCACTGTAGATAAGGCATCAAGGACAGATCGAAGAAATTATTTCCACCCAAGTCTAGCTTGGTGAGCCACGGACTTAATCTAAAGCTTGCTTCCTAGAGCAGAAGCTGCAGGCAGCACCACTGAGGCATCTCTTCTCCGCTGTTTCTGGGATCCTATAGAATCTTGGATAGAGATGTGAACCCAGAAGTTGGGGAGCTCTCCAAGTTTTATACCCACAGTCAGCATCCTGAACTTCCTGGGTCTTAGGACCCTCCCCCCTCTTTCCAGGACGGAATGTTCTAATTCCCAGGGTGTGTGTGCCTGGTCACTTTACATGGAAGTAAGCTGAGTTTTGAATCCTTTATCTGTGCTGTTTAACTTATTTGGTTCAGTAAATGATGTTTCCCACATAAACATGAAGTCTTGAGTTGAATCCCCAGTTTCCACGTAAAAAGCTGAGTATTGGGACTGCAGAGGTGGTTCAATAGTTAAGAGTATTTTTCCAGATGACCTGTTTTCAGTTCCCAGCACCCACACAGCAGATGCACATAACTGTCTGTAATTCCAGTTCCAAGGGACCCAACACCTTCTTCTGACTTCCATGGGTACTGTATTCTCATGCATCCCCCAGGTAAATACTCATACACATTAAAAACAATAAAAAAAACCTAAACATGATGGTGTAAACTTATTATCCCGGAGCCGGGGAGGCAGAGACAGGAGAATCCCAAAGCTTGTTAGCTGACCAGTCTAGTCCAATTGGCAAGTTCCAGGCCCGTGAGCGAGGCTTAGTCTGCAAAGACTGCGGAGGTGGCTCTGTGCATAAGGCACTTGCACACAAGCATGAGGACCTGAGTTCAGATTCCTAAAACCTATGCAAAGCTGGGCAAAGAAACACACTCCTAAAGTGAGATTGGAGGCAGAAGCGGGAGGTTCCAGAAGCTCAGCGAGCTAGCCTGGAGTATGTAGCAGAAACATGAGAGAGAATGTCTCAAACAAGGAGGAAAGCGGTAACAGAGATCTGAGGTTGTCTGCTGAGCTCTCTCTACACACATTATAACAGGAATGTGACCACACCCACACTTACGAATAAACGCACACCTGCATTCATACACATGAGGTCAGGAGGAGACACAGGCTTTCATTTTTGTTGCCTTTTTGGTCTGTTTTAGTTTTTTGTTGTTGTTTTGTGTTGTTTGAGACAGAGTTTCACACTCTAGCCCACGCCGTGCTCACAGCAATCTCCTTGCCTCAGTTTCTGAGTGCTGGGATTCCATGGATTATCCACACACCTAGAGCGCTGTGAGGAAACTGTGGTTTTCCCCATAGCTGAGTTGCTCTCCGAATTAACATGGGAAACTGCATCCGCACGCATTGCCCCAGCACCCTAGAAGGGACACTGTGTTATGCGGAGCGTGAGGCTCTTGTAAGGAATGGGGAGGACTGAGCTTACTAGAGCTTCTCTATGGTTGTTAGCTGTGTGCTCGTCAGCCACTCAGCCCTGTACGTGTGAGTCTATGAGTGGGGATACTCCTGCCAGACTCCAAGACGACTAACGTCAGTACTGGTGCAAAGACATAAGGCCCGAGCCTGGGTCCCAGCCAATCACTAAAGCTGCCTAGGACTGTGGAGACAGTCTTAACCCAGGTCTGGTTCTATCCTTTATCTTTTATTTTTTATTTTTTCAGTGTGAGGACATGTATGCATGTGGGTACATGTGTGCCAGGGTATGAATGTGGAGTTCGGAAGACAACATGTAGGAATAAATTCTTTCCATCCTGTGGGTCTCAGGGATGGAACTCAAGTCCTGAATCTTAGCAGCAAGTGCTTTTACCTCCTGAGCTGTCCCGCCAGCTCCCAAGGCTCAGGCTTGCTGAATGAGCAAGAGATTTCTAGGTGGTGGAGAGGACTTACAAGCAGAAAAATAAAGGAACAAGAGAGTTTAAAGGTCACTAGAAAAGGACAGGGACCTCAGGTCACAAGCAAACATCAGTGCAAAATGAAGCAAGCTAGACAGGCAGAGGGAAAATGGTGCAAACTGCAAGGTGGCTGGAAGCTGATGCATCTGTAAAACTGTATTACAGCTGGGCCACCTGAAACTGGTGAGGATTAGCATCACTCATGAGATGACCAGATACAGTCAATTGCTTGGTTACCCTGTCATTTCCATATCATTTGAATTGCAAGGTCACCGGTTCCCTTCACACTTCTAATATTAGAATACATCAGATAACCCCATCAAGGGCAAAGGGGAAGTGCTATGATTTGAATGTGAAATGTCCCTGTAGAATTACGTGTTAGAACTTTCAGTCCCCTCTGGTTATGCGTTTGGGGAGGTTGTGGAATCTTTGGGATGAGCCTTGAGGGTTTTGTTAGGTACTTATCTTGTTGCTATGACAAAATAATTGGCAAAAGTTAGAAGGAAGGTTTTATTTTGGCTCATAGTTTGAGTATATTCCATCATGGCAGAGAAGTCGTGGTGGCAGAAGGTTGAGGCAGCTGGACACATTGCACCCACAATCAGTAACTTTCTCCTTTTATTGAGCCCAGGACTCTAGCCCACATGTCTTAGTTAGGGTTTCTATTGCTGTGAAGAGACACCATGATCATGGCAACTCTTATGAAGGCAAAACATTTAATTGGGGTGGCTTTACATTTTTCAGAATTTTAGTCCATTATCATCATGGCGGGGAGCATGGCAGCCTGCAGGAAGACATGGTGCTGGAGAAGGAGCTGATATGCAGGCAACAGGAAGTAGACTGTTTCAATGGGCATGGTTTGAGCATATGTGAGACTTCAAAGCCCACCTCGACAGTGACACACTTCCTCCTACAAGACCACACCTCCTCCTACGAGGCCACACCTCCTCCTACAAGACCACACCTACTCCTACGAGGCCACACCTCCTCCTACAAGACCACACCTACTCCTACAAGGCCACACCTCCCAAAAATGGTCTCTTTGGGGACCATTTTCTTTCAAACTGCCACATTCACTTCCTGACCTCCAAAGGCCATATCATAATGCAACAATGCATTCAGTCCAACTTCAAAAGTCCCCATAGTCTATCAGAGTCTCAAACTTATTTAAAAGTCTAAAGTTCCCCCAGGAGGTGGTGCATGCCTTTAATCCGAGCACTCAGGAAGCAGAGACAGGCAGATCTCTGTGAGTCCGAGGCCAGTCTGGTCTACAAGAGCTAGCTCCAGGACAGCCAGAGCTGTTATACAGAGAAACCCTGTCTCAACACCCCCTCCCAAAACTCTGATGTTCAAAGTCTTTTTTTAATTGATATTTATTGAGCTCTACATTTTTCTCTGCTCCCCTCCCTGCCTCCCCCCTTCCCCGTTCAATCCTCCCCCAAGGTCCCCATGCTCCCAATTTACTCAGGCGATCTTGTCTTTTTCTACTTTCTACTTCCCAAGTAGATTAGATCTATGTAAGTCTCTCTTAGTGTCCTCATTGTTGTCTAAGTTCTCTGGGATTGTGGTTTGTAGGCTGGCTTTCTTTGCTTTATGTTTAAAAACCACCTGTGAGTGAGTACATGTGATAATTGTCTTTCTGGGTCTGGGTTATCGCACTCAAAATGATGTTTTCTAGCTCCATCCATTTGCCTGCAAAATTCAAGATGTCATTTTTTTCTACTGTGTAGTACTCCATTGTGTACATGCACCACATTTTCCTTATCCATTCTTTGGTCAAGGGGCATTTAGGCTGTTGCCAGTTCTGTCTATGACAAACAAAGCTGTTATGAACATAGTTGAGCACATGTCCTTGTGGCACAATTGAGCATCCTTTGGATATATACCCAGAAGTGGTATTACTGGGTCTTGAGGAAGGTTGTTTCCTAATTTTCTGAGAAATCGCCACACTGACATCCAAAGGGGTTGTACCAGCTTGCATTCCCACCAGCAATGCAGAAGTGTTCCCTTTTCCTCACAACCTCTCCAGCATAAGTTGCCATCAGTGTTTTTGATCTTGGCCATTCTTACAGGTATAAGATGGAATCTCAGAGTTGTTCTGATTTGCGTTTCTCTGATGACTAAGGATGTTGAACATTTCCTTAAGTGTCTTTCAGCCATTTTAGATTCTTCTGTTGAGAGTTCTCTGTTTAGGTCTGTACTCCATTTTTTTATTAGATTATGTGATCTTTTGGTGTCCAATTTCTTGAGTTCTTTGTATATTTTGGAGATCAGACCTCTGTCTGATGTGGGGTTAGTGAAGATCTTTTCCCATTCTGTAGGCTGTCATTTTGTCTTGTTGACCGTGTCCTTTGCTTTACAGAAGCTTTTCAGTTTCAGGAGGTCCCATATATTAGTTGTTTCTCTCAGTGTCTGTGCTGCTGGAATTATATTTAGGAAGTGGTCTCCTGTGCCAATGCGTTCAAGTGTACTTCCCACTTTCTCTTCTATGAGGTTCAGTGTGGCTGGCTTTATGTTGAGGTCTTTGATCCATTTGGACTTGAGTTTTGTGCATGGTGATAGATAAGGATCTATTTTCATTCTTCTACATGATATCCAGTTATGCCAGTATCATTTGTTAAATATGCTTTCTTTTTTCCATTTGATATTTTTTGCTTCTTTATCAAATATCAGGTGTTCAAAGATGTGTGGATTGATATCTGGGTCTCCTATTTGGTTCCATTGGTCTTCCTGTCTGTTCTTATGCCAGTACCAGGCTGTTTTCAGTACTGTAGCTCTGTAGTAGAGTTTGAAGTCAGGGATTGTGATGCGATGCCTCCAGAAGTTCTTTCATTGTACAGGATTGTTTTGGCTATCCTGAGTTTTTTGCTTTTCCATGTGAAGTTGAGTACCATTCTTTTGAGGTCTGTGAAGAATTTTGCTGGGATTTTGATGGGCATTGCGTTGAATCTGTAGATTGCTTTTGGTAAGTTCAAAGTCTTTTTTGAGATTTAATCAGTCTCTTAATTGTCATCACCTGTAAGAATCAAAATCAAAAGCAGCTCACACACTTCCAATGTCTTATGGTACAGGATATACATTACCATTCCAAAACGTAGGGAAGGGAGCATAGTGAGGAATATTGGACCAACGCAAGACCAAAAACCAACTGGAGAAACTCCAAAATGCATCTCCATGTCTGATGTCAAAATGTTCTTCAGATCTCCAATTCCTTTCAGCTCTGGTGACTACAACCCACTTCTTTCTCTTGTTTGGTTTCCAGTCCCTGTGAGCAGGCTTTCTCAGCAGGCATCCCATGGCTCAGGCATCTCCAGCATCATGGGATCTCCAAGGCAATCCAGGCTTCACCTTCGCAGTTTTATGTAATGGCCTCTTTAGAGTCTCCATTTAGGGACACCCCTGACACATGCCTGGCCTCAGCAGTTTTCTTAGTCATGGAAACAAACTCGGCAGCCCCTTTCTTCTGTCCTTAACTCCAAAACCACATGACCGAAGCTGTCAATTTCTGCTGCTTATTGGGGCTGGAACATGGCCCCTAGTTCAAGTACATCTTTCTGTCCTTCACATCCTGAGCCTGGTTTTTCTGAAACTGGATATTTAGACCAGGCTGGCCTCAAACTCAGAGATCTGCTAGCCTCTGCCTTCTGAGTGCTGGGATTAAAGGTGTGTACTATCTATCATACTCAGCTCTAAGCTTTTCTTTAATTTCTTTCTACAAGTGGGAAACTTGGCTGGGTGGGCTCTTGCCTTGAGGTGGGCTCTTGCCACTCCCTTTATTCCATTTCTTAATCTGTTTATTCCTTGAACACAGGATTTAGTTCTATTCCACTTCCTGGTGCTCCCTTTCTCAGTCTGTACATTTTGGTTTTTTATTTGCTCAGCTTCCTTCCTTTCATTATAAATCTTCCTTAGAGTTACCACTAATAACCATACAATAGAGTCTATACTAGGCTGTTTTGAGATTTCCACTGCCAACGAAATTAATCTAAGACTCTTCATGTTAGCCTCAGGCAGACTCTTCAGACAAGGGCAAAAAGCAGTCACTTTCTTCACCAAAATATCAGAAAAACAATGTCTAGGCAACATGCTAAAATTCTTCTCCTGGTGAAACCTCTTGAGCCAGCTCCCCAAGTTTAAGTCACTCTTATCACCACTGTCTTCCATGCTCCTACTGGTATGGCCCACTAAGCAGTGTTTAAGACATTCTACTGCTTTCCTAACCTAAATTCCCAAAGCCCAAATTCCTCCAAACAAAAACATGGTCAGGCCTTTCACAGCAATACTCCAGTCTCTGATACAAACTTCTTTCTTAGGGTGAGACATGACTATGCCAACTCTTATAAAGGAAAACATTTATTTGAGGTTGCTTGCATTTTCAGAGGTTTAGTCTGTTATCATCACGGTGCCACATGGTGGTGTGCAGGCAGACATGGTGCTGGAGAAGTAGCCGAGTATCCTACATCTTGCAGGCAACAGGAAGTGAACGCTGGGCAGTATCTTGAGCATGTCTGAGACCTCAAAACCCCTCTCCACAGTGACACACTTCCTCCAACAAGACCACACCTACTCCAACAAGGCCACACCTCCTAATAGAGCCACTCCCCTTGGGGGCCATTTTCTTTCAAGCCACCACACTATTGAATCATACAGCTCACATTTAGGGTACTCTTCCCACTTCATTATTTATTTATTTATTTTGGTTTTTAAAGACAGGGTTTTTCAGTAGCTGTGAAGCTGGAATTCACTCTGTAGACCAGGTTGGCCTCCAACTCACAGAAATCCGCCTGCTTCTGCCTCCCAAGTGCTGGGATTAAAGGTATGTGCCACCACTGCCCAATCTTCCCACTTCAATTAGTCTGATCTAGACACTCTCTCAAAGACATACCCAGAACTTTGTCTCCTAGGTGATTTCAGACTGTCAAGTTGATGGCCCATAGTGAGCTTCACAAAGCCTATAGCCACATCCCACATCCATACCAAGCTTTCTGCTTCCACAATGATCAGTACACATTCCTTCCTACACAGGCCCAGTGCTCTAGAGAGGCCTCCTAAGGAAGCCTCAGAAAGTTGTTGGGCTCTTTGCTTCCCCCTTCCTTTTAGCTATAAAGCACCTCTGGTCTGGAATACACACCCTGTCAGTTCCTGCCATGTGACTAAATCCTAAGAAGAAGGGACAGTAGGGTGTAGCCCTAGCAGGAGTTCTTGGCTTCTCTCTCCTTTTCTGGATGGGGACAGCTATGGGAAGAAGGGATCTTGGGACCCAGGAAAAACACCTAGCTTTGTCCTTGAAAGAAAAAGACCTCACTTTGCTTGAACTGAAGCTGCTGGGGCCCCTTACTGTGGGGCTGAGCACAGGCCTTGGTCCCTATATGCATAGGAAAGGATACAGAGGCCAAGAGGAGAGGAGCGGCTCCCTACTTGCTTCTCCCTACACCTTGAAGAGCTGACCCTTCTCCACACACCAGAAGCTTCCATCTGCAAGACAAACCCATGCTTTCAAGAAGCCCACACTTCTGGGTTTACTGGTACATACTTGTAGTCCCAGAACTCAGGGGGTTAATGCAGGGGGGTTGCCGTAAGGTCAAGTCTAGCCTTGGCTACATAGTAAGTACAAGGTCTGGCAAGATTATATAGCAAGATCCGATTTCAAAACAGAAACAAAAACATAACAACAAAAAAGGAAGGGTCAAAATTCAAGATTGATGACTGTGGTGGGTTCCATACCTATAATCCCAGAACTCAGGCTGAGGCAGGAGGATTGCCATGAGTTTGAGGGATGCTTGGGTTATAGAGTGAGGCCCTGTTTCAGAGAAAGAGGAGAGAGAGAGAGAGAGAGAGAACCACATTCCCTGCGCTTGGCCCCAGACAGCAGCCCAAATGGGTGGTGAACCTTTTTAAGAGACACTGCTGTAGTTTTCCATCTCGGTGTCTCTTGTTTCTTAATTTAAAGGCAGAATGAGTCTGTCCTCTAGGGACCAACTCCTAGAGGCAAAACTTCCCCTGTAGCCTGTCCTTCCATGCTGGCTAGGACAGTTAAAAGAACATTTTTGTTAGCATTGTATTGACACTCCCAAAAGAAGAGGGCTTGTGGGGAGAGTCCTGGACCCTTACTTAATTCCAGGAACTCTCCTGCACCTCCCAGCCAGCTCTAGATAGCTCTGTTCTTGGGCTTGTGGTCTCTGAAGGTACTGGAACATACAGACTGTGAAAGATTAACAGAAGTAAGGATCCCATTTATGCAGCTAAGAGGACATCATCATCTGTACCAGGGGGAGATTTTCCAGTGTGTGTATGTGGCTGATTTGGGGTCACCCACACCCTGCTCTTTAAGTAAGTCTAATGTACTCACAGGTTCACCAAGCTGGACTCTGGTGGAAGCATACTTCAGTTTGTCATCTGTTATTCTATAAGGACAGGGTAGAGAGTTGTTTGCATCTCCCCAGGAAAAGAATTCCTTTAACACCCCTCCCCCAAGTGGTGACTGTGCCTTTGTCATTGTTCTGGAAAATTATCTTGGCCAATTTACAATGCAGACAATGTACAAGAGCCAGCTGATGAAGAAGCCCACCAAGAGGCATGGATTGGTTACTTTTCCATTACTGTGGTAGAAACACTGTGACCACGGCAACTGAAGGAAAAGTTTATTTTGGCTTCTGGATCCAGAACAATAAGAGTCCATGATAGCAGAGGGGAGGCAGGACAAGAACAGGAAACTGAGAGCTTTCATTTTAAACTGTAGGGACAACGCAGAGAGAGAGAGAGAGAGAGAGAGAGAGAAAGGGAGGGAGGGAGGGAGAGAGAGAGAGAGAGAGAGACAGAGAATATTGAGGAGGTGCCATGCTTTAAAACTTCACAGCCCCACCCCCAGTGACTACTTCCTATACAGCAAAGCCATACCTCCTAAACCTCCCCAAACAGCATGGCCAACTGGGTGCCAGGTGTTCAAATGACAGAACCTATGGAGGACATTTCTCACTCAAACGACTTCAACTTGTCTCCAAATGCGGTGACATTCTGAGGTGTTAGGGGTCAGGGCTTCAGCACACAAATTTGGTACAGACAGGATTCAGTCTGTGACATGGCTTTGTTGTGGCCACCAGCCTCAGAAACCTGCAGGCTAAAGCAAAGGGTCAGCTCTGCTACGGGGTGGGGGACACGGGGGACTTCTGAGGAAGCATGGACAGTTTTGTGTCCATCCTGTAAGAAGCCACATATGCTACGAAGTGCTGTAGTTCGAATCGGGGCTTTGACAGATGAGGCTAGACCAAGCCACTGAACAGAATGTTTGTCCACAGCTTGAAGGACAGCCAGCAGAGAATGATGTTGAACTCATGATCCTCCTGCCTCTGCCGCCCTAGTGCTGGGATTACAAGTGTGCCACTATACATTGTCCACATCTTTTGCTCGTTTTAGTTGAGATGTTGATTTTCTTGTTATTGGTTATAAAGAATTAATGATATAGTCTGCATAAAAAACTCTTTATCTGATCAATAATTTGCAAATATTATTTTTGTCTCCAGCGTCTTTTTGTTCCCTTTAATTTTTAAAAAATTGTATTTATTTATCATGTGTGTGGGGGAGGGGTGTAACTGTACGACAGTTTGTGGGAGCCAATTTTCCTCCACCATGTGGGTCTTGGAGATTGAACTCGGGTCATCAATGTTGACAGTAAACACCTTAACCTGCTGAGCCATCTGGTCAGCCTATTCCTGAGTAATTTTGAAGTTATTGTAAATTGTACCTTTAAGTTTAATTTCTGAATATTACTGCTACAGAAATACAACAGTATTTTTTTACTTTTCTCAAATTCTGCAATTGGTAAAACTCACGAATTCTAATAACTATTTTGTAGGTTTTCTCACATATATTTTATCTGTGAATGAAGATAATTGCACCTATTATTTTTCAGTTAGGACACCTTGTGTTTCTTTTTCTTGTCTACTTACGCTGAGCTTGACCTCTTTTATTGCCCTGAATAAAAGTGGCAGAAGTGGCATTTGCACCCTGCTCTGCAACCTGGGAGTACTGTCCCTTGTTCGCCGCCATTTGCATTGCTTGCTGCTCAGTGTCAGACAGAAGGCATCCTTTCTAATCCTACTCTGCAAAAAAAAAAATTTAACTACTAAACAGGTATGGGTTGCTTTTTCTTATTCTCCTCTAGGTTCTTTCTGCATCTCTTCAGCTGACTATTATCCTTCTTAGTGTAGCATATGAGAGATTACACTGAATGATGGTTTTAGATGGAAATCATACCTGAGGTGGGTGACATTCTCTGGTCATGTTCTGACCTTTCTATATGTTTATTTTTATTTGTATGTTTATGATTGTTTTGCCTGCACCGTGTGCATACCTGGTATCTTTAGAGGCCAGAAGAGGGCAATGGGTACCCTGAAGTGCAAATTAAAGGCAGCTGTGAGTCAACTGAGTGGATGTTAGGAACCAAATCCAGGTCTTTGGTGCTATTAACTACTGAGCCATCTCTTCAGCCCTAAATACCTTTATTTTAATTTTTTGAGATGGTGTCACTAGGTAGCCCTAGCTGACCTGGAGCTCATTAGGTAGACAAGGATGGTCTTTTTTTAAAAAAATATTTATTTATTTGGTATACAATATTCTGTCTGTATGTCTGCAGGCCAGAAGAGGGCACCAGACCCCATTACAGATGGTTGTGAGCCACCATGTGGTTGCTGGGAATTGAACTCAGGACTTTTGGAAGAGCAGGCAGTGCTCTTAACCTCTGAGCCATCTCTCCAGCCCTACAAGGATGGTCTTGAACTCACTGAGATTCACGTGCCTCTGCCTCCTGAATGCTGGGATTAAAGGCGTGTGACACCACATCCAGGCAATTTTTGTTAAAACCTTTTTTTCTAACCAGTTGTAGTCACACACACACCAGTGATCTAGTATTTGGAAGTCTAAGGAAAGAGGTTGCCCTCAAGTTGGAGACCAGCTTGAAATACACAAAGCATATGTACCATGGGAAATGCTCTTGTACACTGTAGAGATTTGTCATTCATATTGGTTTTAATAAAACACTGATTGGCCAGTAGCCAGGCAGAAAGTATCGGTGGGACAACCAGGCTTAGAGAATTCTGGGAAGAGGAAAGGCAGAGTCAGTCACCACCTAGACATAGAGGAAGCAAGATGAAAATGCTGCACTGAAGAAAGGTATCAAGCCATGTGGCTAAACATAGACAAGAATTATGGGTTAATTTAAGTTGTAAGAGCTACTTAATAATAAGCCTGAGCTAATAGACCAAAACAGTTTATAACTAATATAAACCTCTGTGTGTTTCTTTGGGACTGAATGACTGTGGGACAGGTGGGACAGAAACTCTGATTACACATATGTGCTTGAAAAGCATAATAAGACTTTATCTCAAAAAAATGATACCTTGGCGTCTAGGTTCAAAAGTGATATTGGTTTTCTGGCTTCAGAGTAATTCGGAAAGTATTTCTCTGCTATATTCTGTAGAACTGGTGTTCTTTCTAAACTATTTCTAGAACTTGCCAGGGGAACTATTTGAGCCTGGGGTTTCTCAGTGGAAAGGTTTTTAGACTTCTTTAACAAGCAAGGGCTGGTCATGTTGTCAATTCCCCTTTGAGAAAGCTTTAGTCATTTGCTTCTTTCACAGAATTTGTCTGAGCCAGACATGATGGTACATACCAGTAATCTCAGCACTCAGGAGGTGCAGACAGGAAAACCATGAGTTCAAGGCCATTCTCAGCTATGTAGGGATTTTGAGGAGACAGACTGGGCCTTTTAAGACCTTGTTTAAAAACAAACAAACAATAGAGACAACAAAGAATTTGCTTAATTTTGCTACATTTAACTCAAGGAAAGTTGTCTCTGACGTCTCTTAAGGGTTTCAACTCTGTTGACCTGCAGTGATGTCTCCTTGCTCACTTATGGTATTAATAACTTATGTCTTCTTTCTCTTGTTCCAAATCTACCAGATGTATATAATTCCACTTGTCTTCTCAGGGTGTGTGATTTGGTTGTTGATTTCTTCTATGACTTTATGTTTTCTTCCCCACACCCCTGCTTACTTAATATTGATTTTCTACCAATTTTATGATGTCTAAAGGAGAATGCTGCTTTCCTTCTTTTCTAGAGCAGACCTTATTTACTAAATACAGTTTCAGTTCCATTCTGTAAAGCATTTTATGTTTTATTTTGTTCACTACAAAGGGCAGTGTAGTTTCCTCTCTTTTTTCTTCTCTGAATAATGGGTTATTTGGTTGCATTTAGTTCACAAACACTGTGAAAAATTTCAAGATCTATTTAAAAAATATTTTCAAAGACTTTTATTTTATTTTTAATTACAACCATGGGTATGTCTTTGTGTGGGTATGTGCATGAATGTAGTGCCCAAGGAGGCCAGAAGAGGGCACCAGATCTCCCTAGAGCTGAAGTTACAAACAATTGTGAGCTACCTGTTTTATGGGTGCTGTGACCAGAACTCAGGTCCTCTACAAGATTAGCAAGCTCTGTATCAACCCTAAACCATCTCTTGAACCCCCAGACTCCTCCTCTCTCCTGTTCTCTTGTGCTCTCTCACATTCTGATTTCTAGTTTAATTCCATTTTTACCAGAGAATATATTTCTTATAATTTTATGATTTCAGACTTGTTTTCTGGTCCAGAATATGGTCTGCTTTTGTAAATGTTTGAAATGCAGCTTACATGTTCTGTTGTTGGCTAATCTATCAACTGACGTTTTTTATAAATGGTGCTGTTGGAGTTCTTTACACCTTCACCACCCTTTTCTTTGTTCTATTGAATGTTAAGAGAGGGGTGTTAAGAGCTCCAGGAATAATTTGATATTTGTTTCACTTCTTGTGGTTCCATCAATTTTGGCTCCTAGTATTTCGAAGCTCTGAACCTAGTGTATAAACTTTCAGGATTTTTATCTTCTGTTATGAAATGACTCAGGTTCTTAGGAAGGTGCCTGTTACCCTTCTGAGCTCCTTCTAGGATGTACTGACTGCTATGTGGTTTCTTATTTTAACTGACAGTGGAGAAGCTTTTCCTGCCCCTTGTGAGCTCACAATGTTAATTCCATTTCTTTCCTGGGGCAACTGCATGAAATGCCTGTATTGCTCTGTACTGAGTTTCAGAGAGCCTCTGCAAATCTCTGTTGCTTGTTCTCTGGGAAGAACTCTCCTCC
Organism: Ondatra zibethicus; assembly: GCA_004026605.1. Taxonomy (NCBI): domain Eukaryota; kingdom Metazoa; phylum Chordata; class Mammalia; order Rodentia; family Cricetidae; genus Ondatra; species Ondatra zibethicus. The sequence goes on from PVIU01009469.1 coordinate 13,253, forward strand.
ATGATTCTGTCCTCAGAAAAATCCAAGCCTTTCTGGTCTTCTCAACTTAGAGAGTCCCAGTCTTTGCCTCAGTTTCCCTTCTTTGTGCCGTAGCCTGGAAACTCTCCAGGCAGTAAACAGGGACAATTATAGGGCTCTCATTGCTTGCTGCTTGTCTCACAGGGAGACCTGACTTTCCTCCCCTGATACCCAATGCCCTGAAAACTGCTGCCTAACCTATTTTTCTGGATTAAAAATAAAAGTATTCAAGTTGTTCTGTAAACATCTGCTTTGTTGCTTCTCCCTGCTGTACAGTGTTCCATAGTGAATACCCATCACAGTGTGCTTATTCGGGGCTCTAAAGAGGGATAATTAAGCTACCAACTCCTGCTACACAAACAACGGTGCAACAGACAGTCTGAAGTGTGTTCCCTTGTGAGTCCCTGTGAGAGTGTTTACCGAACAGACTCCAAGGGAGCTCATTAGGGGTGTCTTTGACTTCCTTAAGCAAGCCTACATCATGCTTTAGAGATCCTATGCTTTCTGTCCCTCGCCCAGAGCCTCCCCTCTCCACAGCAGCCACAGCACTTGCCACCCTCCCTTTCTAATTGTTATTCTGATAAACACAAGTGGAATCTCATTGTTGCTTAATTTCTCTTCTTATTGGTGAGTTTGAGAGGCCCTTGATGTATCTGGGAAGCATTTGGGATTCACCTTTATGCTATCAATTTACAACACAGATTCATTTAGCTGTTACTTCTTTATATTCCTTTTGATATTTAGTAGTTGGTGGCATGTTGTGTGAATATGAATTATTTATTGGATTTGGACATTGTAAACATCTTTCATCTGCTTGATGCAGATGACCTCAAAACACACTGCACATGGTTGTGTTGTCCATTCACTGAGACGACAGGATTGAGTTAGAGCAATGCCTGGAACACGGTTAAGTATTCAAAAATGCCATGCAACATTTTCAGCACTCAAGAAGTCCACTGATCTAGGCAAGGGGTCACACGCCTGTAATCCCAGAACCAGGAAGGCTGAGGATCTTGAGCACAGGTCAGACTGGGCTATGTAGTGAGAACCCATGTATAAAAACAACAAAAGAAGGAATGCAACCTAAAGATATGCAGGAAATGTATTTGGGCTCTCTGAATGCTTTACTGTCCCATAAGCATGAAGACACCTGTGCCACTGCAAGCCTGGGCTAGAAACAAAAAATGGAGACAGAGTAGACTTCTGCAGGAAGCATAGAGATCATCATCTCCTTGAGCATGAGGCTCAGAGTATTGGTATCAGATGTCTAAGCGATGGTAGGCAATTCGCAGAAACTACTGATGTTCAAGTCAGAACTCCTTACAGAATGGACATTAAGGACAGAAATGCATTTGGCTGGACTCTTGGCCTCCACTACACCCTCTTGTGTAGGTTTTTTTTTTTTTGCCAAATGCAATATCTCTGCTCACCAGAATGGGAGGGCATCATTTTTGCTAATCAAGATGAGATGTCCTCCATTGATTCCCTTTGACATTTAGCAGTGGATGATGAGGCAATGACCTCTTCCCTGTTCACCTTGTAAGTCTTTTTTTCTAAAATCAACAATAGCTAGCCCACCAAGGGCCTATATTCTATAAACCTACCCATCTTGTGAAACTCTCATGTGCATTCCTGTTTGTTCAGGGTACTAGACATTCCTGAAACTTGACTCTCTGTCACACACTTTCCCTTCATGCTGATTGTGAATTAGCTAGTAGCATCAGACTGTGATGTTGGGCATCCACCAATGGGATGAGACACAGTCAGTACTTGGGTTAGGATAAGAACTAAGCCAGTTCCCTGTCCCAGTGTACTTACTCATCTGGTTTGGGTCTCCGTGTATCCTTTTGCAAGAGTAAAAATTGCCTTGCCAAGTTACTTTGACTTGGTTCATCTGTTTCTTTGCAAGACACTAAGAATATTCTTTTCCAACAACCTGTAAAGGGCATCACCTTCCCTGCTCGCCTGGATGGGGTAACATTTTACTGGTTCATCTAGATAGAAGGCCATCTCACCCACTCACCTGTATGGGCAGACACTTCCCTGCTCACATGTGTAGGGCTACACTTTTGCTTACATCTGTCCACTCCTGAGAATCTGTCATGAGCACATTGCTGTGCCTGTGATGGCTCCTACTGTTGTTCCCTACCTACGTGGGAAACTCCTTTTCCTGGCCCACCTAGCCCATTCTTCCTCCCGGTGAACTCCACCTTCTAATGTACTGCTTGCTACTCAGGGCCCTGTCAGGTTGTTCTAGTCTGCTGGGCACCTTTCTGCCATACATGGCTGACTAAGCGGCTCCACTTTCAACATACCTATTGTTTCCCAAATGAATCACTGTAGAGGTGGCTTCCTGGTCATATTTCACAAACATGATACAGATACTGAATTCAACTATTTATTGGACCAACTCTATTAGGAAGTTTTTCTGTTTTTATTAAAAATATTTATTTTTATGTATGTGTACATGTGTGTGAATACATATATGTGTATATATATATATCCCTTGGGATTTTATATATATATTTCTAATAAATATAAGCCCTTTTGAGAAATTGAATTTTATAGAGCAGTTTGGAGAATACTGAGTCTTCCACTATTTCTCACTATTTCCATGATAGACCTTATCTCCTTAAACTTTAAGCCGAAATAGTTTTTTTCTGCCCTTAAATTGTTTCTGTTATGTATTTGTTACAAAAAAGTGAGAACTAAAATGTATATTAATTATACTTAGAAAAAACTCTTAGTGGTTGCCCTGTAGTTCACAACAGACAAATATTTACAGCTAGCATAAGACAGCTTCACAGATGGCATGGTCACAATAAAAGAGATAATTCTGATTCCTCTCCCAAACTTGTATGGCTGCTGCCATTCATCAAAACTACATATAGACTGAAATCCTCAAAGACATCATCATAAATACATTTGAATAAACTTACCAGTATTGTTTTTGGTTTTGTCTAAGCTTATCTTTTTTATTTTTCCTTTCCTTCCTTCCTTTCTGACCAGGCTGACCTCAAACTCACAATCCTTCTACTTCAGTTTCCCAAGTGCCAGGATTATTAATGTGTTTCGCCAGGACTGACAACTCTTACCTAAACTAAATATCAACTAAAAATAAGGAAAATTGAAGTTTTTATTTAGCCTTCCCTAGTTTCTTTTCTGTACTTCTTCCTTTAGATGGGTCTGAATTCCTGACTTCATCACTCCCCCCATCACCTGAAGAACTTGCATCAGTATTTTGGGGCTAAGAACATAGGTCATGCCAGGCAGTGGTGGCGCACGCCTTTAATCCCAGCATTCAGGAGGCAGAGGCAGGTGGATCTCCATGAGTTCTAGGCCAGACTGGTCTGCAAAAGCTAGTTCCAAGACAGGCCTCAAAGCTACAGAGAACCCTGTCTCGAAAAACCAAACCAAACCAAACCAAAACAAAAAACCAAACCAAACAAAAACAAAATAAAGAAAGAAAAAACAAAAGAACATATGCTACAATATTTGTCTTCCAAGCATGCAAACCAGGGTTCCATTCCCAGCACTTCAAAATTAAACTAGGCTAAAAAGAGAATGAAGAACTTTTTTCAGTGTTCCCAGCAGGAAGGGTCTGCTGTGAGTTCCTGTTGCTTTCTGGGGGATTTGAGAACTCAGACTCAATCCCAGCATGGGATTTCATTCCACATCATTGTCTTCTTCCTTGTACAGTTTCTGAAACAAAACTGTGTATAATTATCATCTTTGCTCCCTGTGTGAAGGATTTCCCTCCACTTTTCAAGAATTTTAGGAAATACCTCTTTGGTTTTGTTTTGTGCTTATCCTGCCTAATGTTTCTTGAGCTTCCTGTGTCCAGGGTTTGATATCTGACAATGATGTGGGGGGATTTTCAGCCGTGTGCTTCAGATGTTGCTTGTTCCTTTCACTCTTTATTCTTCTCCCGGTTTCCCCATCAGAAGTATTCACACCTTCTCAGTTGCCTCCACAGCTAGAGTCATCAGAGAGGAAGGAGCCTCAGTTGAAGAAAGGCCTCCATGAGACCCAGCCATAAGACATTTTCTCAATTAGTAGTCAACAAAGAAGGGCCCAGCCCAAAGTGGGTGGGGCCACCCCTGGGTTCTTTTTTTTAATTGATTTTTATTGAGCTCTACATTTTTCTCTGCTCCCCTCCCTGCCTCTCTCCTCCCCTTCAACCACCTCCCAAGGTCCCCATGCTCCCAATTTACTCAGGAGATCTTGTCTTTTTCTACTTCCCATGTAGATTAGATCCATGTATATCTCTCTTAGAGTCCTCATTGTAGCCTAGGTTCTCTGCAATTTGTAGGCTGGTTTTCTTTGCTTTATGTTAAAAAACCACTTATGAGTGAGTACATATGATAATTGTTTTTCTGGAGCTGAGTTATCGCACTCAAAATGATGTTTCCTAGCTCCATCCATTTGCCTGCAAAATTCAAGCTGTCGTTATATTTTTCTGCTGTGTAGTACTCCATTGTGTAAATGTACCACATTTTACTTATCTATTCTTTGGTCGAGGGACATTTAGGTTGTTTCCAGGTTCTGGCTATGACAAACAATGCTGCTATGAACAGAGTTGAGCACATGTCCTTGTGGCATGATTGAGCATTCTTTGGATATATACCCAAAAGTGGTATTGCTGGGTCTTCAGGAAGGTTGATTCCTAATTTTGTGAGAAATTGCCACACTGATATCCAAAGGGGTTGTACCAGCTTGCACTCCCACCAGCAATGCAGGAGTGTTCCCTTTACCTCACAACCTCTCCAAAATAAGTTGTCATCAGTGTTTTTGCTCTTGGCCATTCTTACAGGTGTAAGATGGAATCTCAGAGTTGTTTTGATTTGCATTTCTCTGATGTCTAAGGATGTTGAACATTTCCTTAAGTGTCTTTTGGCCATTTTAGATTTCTCTTTTGAGAGTTACCTGTTTAGGTCTGTACTCCATTTTTTTATTAGATTATTTGTTCTTTTGATGACCAGTTTCTTGAGTTCTTTGTATATTTTGGAGATAAGACCTCTGTCTGATGTGGGGTTGGTAAAGATCTTTTCCCATTCTGTAGGCTGTCATTTTGTCTTGTTGACCGTGTCCTTTGCTTTACAGAAGCTTTTCAGTTTCAGGAGGTCCCATATATTAGTTGTTTCTCTCAGTGTCTGTGCTGCTGGGGTTATATTTAGGAAGTGGTCTCCTGTGCCAATGCGTTCAAGTGTACTTCCCATTTTCTCTTCTATGGGGTTCAGTGTGGCTGGCTTTATACTGAGGTCTTTGATCCATTTGGACTTGAGTTTTGTGCATGGTGATAGATAAGGATCTATTTTCATCCTTCTTCATGTTGATATCATATATAGCACCATGGTTAAATATGCTTTCTTTTTTCTATTTAATTTTTTTTTGCTTCTTTGTCAAAAATCAGGTGTTTGAAAGTGTGTGGATTAATCCCAGAGAACTTAGACAATAATGAAGACACTAAGAGAGACTTACATAGATCTAATCTACATGGGAAGTAGAAAGTAGAAAAAAGACAAGATCTCCTGAGTAAATTGGGAGCATGTGGACCTTGGGGAGGGTTGAAGGGGGGAAGAAAGAGGCAGGGAGGGGAGCAAAGAAAAAATGTAGAGCTCAATAAAAATCAATAAAAAATAAAATAAAAAAAGAAAGTGTGTGGATTAATATCCGGGTCTTCGATTCGGTTCCATTGGTCCTCCTGTCTGTTTTTATGCCAATACCAGACCGTTTTCAGTACTATAGCTCTGTAGTAGAGTTTGAAGTCAGGGATTGTGATGCCTCCAGAAATTCTTTAATTGTACAGGATTGTTTTGGCTATCCTGGGTTTTTTGCTTTTCCATATGAAGTTGAGTACCATTCTTTTGAGGTCTGTGAAGAATTTTGCTGGGATTTTGATGGGCATTGCATTGACTCTGTAGATGGCTTTTGGTAAGACTGTCATTTTTACTATGTTAATTCTACCTACCCAAAAGCATGGGAGATCCTTCCACTTTCTGGTGTCTTCTTCAATTTCTTTCTTCAAAGATTTAAAGTTCTTGTCATACAAATCTTCTACTTGTTTAGTTAGAGTTACTCTGAGATATTTTATGCTATTATTTGCTATTGTGAAGGGTGTTGTTTCTCTGATTTCTTCCCAGCCCTTTTATCATCTGTGTGCAGGAGGGCTACTGATTTTTTGAGTTAATCTTGTATCCTGCTACATTACTGAAAGTGGGTTTGTTTGTTTGTTTTTGGTTTTTTGAGACAGGATTTCTCTGTGGCTTTGGAGCCTGTCCTGGAACTAGCTCTTGTAGACCAGACTGGCCTCGAACTCACAGAGATCTGCCTGTCTCTGCCTCCCAAGTGCTGGAATTAAAGATGTGTGCCACCATTGCCCAGCTTGAAAGTGTTTTTGAGTTGCAGAAGTTCCTTGGCAGAATTTTTGGGGTTGCTTATGTAAGCTATAATATCATCAGCAAATAGTGAGAGTTTGACTTCTTCTTTTCCGATTTGTGTCCCTTTGATCTCCTTTTGTTGTCTTATTGCTCTAGCTAGGCGCTCAAGAACTATATTGAATAGATATGGAGAGAGTGGGCAACCTTGTTTTGTTCCTGATTTCAGTGGGATTGCTGTGAGTTTCTTTCCATTTAGTTTGATGTTGGCTGTTGGCTTTATTACATTTAGGTATGTTCCTCATATCCCTGCTCTCTCTAAGACTTTTATCATGAAAGAATGTTATATTTTGTCAAAGGCTTTTTCAGCATTTAATGAGATGATCATATGGTTTTTATTTTTCAGTTTGTTTATATGGTGGATTACGTTGACCGATTTTCTTATGTTGAACCATCCCTGTATCTCTGAAATGAAGCTGACTTGATCATGGTTGATGATGGTTCTGATGTGTTCCTGGATTTGATTTGCCAGTATTTTTTTTTCGAAGGCAAGCAAGTTGGAAACCCAGTATTTTATTTAGTATTTTTGCATCAATGTTCATGAGTGAGATTGGTCTGTAATTCTCTTTCTTAGTAATGTCTTTATGTGGTTTGAGTATCAGGCTAATTGTAGCCTCATAAAAAGAGTTTGGCAATGTTCCTTCTGTTTCTATTGTGTGGAATAATTTGAGGAGTATTGGCATTAGTTCTTCTTTGAAAATCTTGTAGAATTCTGAGCTGAAACCATCTGGTCCTGGGCTTTTTTTGGTTGGGAGACTTTTGATGACTGCTTCTATTTGTTCAGCAGTTACAGGTCTGTTTAATTTGCTTATCTGGTCTTGATTTAATTTTGGTAAGTGATATTTATCCAGAAAGTTGTCCATTTCCTTTAAGTTTTTCAATTTTGTGAAGTACAGGTTTTCGAAATATGACCTGATGATTCTCTGGATTTCCTTCATGTCTGTTGTTATGTCCCTCTTTTCATTTCTGATTTTGTTAATTTGCATATTCTCTTTGCCTTTTGGTTAGTTTGGATAAAGGTTTTCTATTTTGTTGATTTTCTCTAAGAACCAACTCTTTGCCTCATTTATTCGTTGTATTGTTTTCTTTGTTTCTATTTTGTTGATTTTAGCTTTCAATTAGATTATTTCCTGCTGTCTAGTTCTCTTGGGCGAGTTTGCTTCTCTTTGTTCTAAAGTTTCAAATGTTCTGTTAATTCACTAGTGTGGGATTTTTCCAGCTCCTTTATGTAGGCATTTAGTGCTATGAACTTTTCTCTTAACACTGCTTTTACTGTGTCCCATAAATTTGGGTATGTTGTGTGGTCATTTTCATTGAATTTTAGGAAGTCTTTGATTTCTCCCTTTATTTCTCCCTTGACCCATTGATGATTCAGGTGAACATTGTTTAATTTCCATGTGTTTGTGGGCTTTCTGGAATTAGTATTGCTATTGAATTTTAGTTTTAAACCATGGTGATCTGATAAGATACATGGGGATATTCCAATTTTTTTTGTATATGCTGAGGTTTGTTTTGTTATCGAGTATGTGGTCAATTTTTGAGAAGGTTCCATGAGGTGCTGAGAAGAAGGTATATTCTTTTCTGTTTGGATGGAATATTCTATAGCTGTCTGTTAAGTCCATTTGAATCATAACATCTGTTAGTTCCCTTATTTCTCTGTTAATTTTTTGTCTGACTGACCTGTCCAGTGGTGAGAGTGGAGTGTTGAAGTCTTCCACTATGAGTGTGTGGGGTTTAATGTACGATTTAAGCTTTACAAGTGTTTCTTTTACATATGAGGGTGCCCTTGTATTTGGGGCAGAGATGTTCAGTATTGAGATTTTCTCTTGATGGATTTTTCCTGTGATTAATATGAAATGTCCTTCTTTATCTCTTTTGGTTGATTTTAGTTTGAAGTCTATTATGTTAGATATTAGGATAGCTACACCAGCTTGTTTCTTAGGTCCATTTGATTGAAAATTTTTTTCCCAACCCTTTACTCTGAGGCTATGTCTGTCTTTGAGGTTGAGGTGTGTTTCTTGTATGTAGCAGAAGGATGGATTCTGTTTTTGTATCCAATCTGTTAGCCTGTGTCTTTTTATAGGTAAGTTGAATCCATTTATATTAAGGGATATTAATGACCAGTGATTGCTATCTCTTGTTAATTTAGTTTTCATTGTTGGTGATGTTAATTTGTGTGTTTTCCCCTTCTTTGGGATTTGCTGCTGTGAGATCATCAATTATCTGTGTTCTTGTTGATGCTGCCAACTTCTTTGGGTTGGAGTTTTCCTTCATGACTTTGTGTAGGGCTAGGTTTGTGGCTAGGTATTGGTTAAATCTGGTTTTGTCATGGAATATCTTGTTTTGTTTGTCTATGGTGATTGAAAATTTTGCTGGGTATAATAGTCTGGGCTAGCATCTGTGGTCTCTTGATGTCTGCATAAGGCTTGACTACGACCTTCTGGCTCTCATTGTCTCCACTGAGAAGTCAGGTGTAATTCTGATAGGTCTGCCTTTATATGTTACTTGGCCTTTTTCCTTTGCAGCTCTAAATATTCTTTCTTTATTCTGTATGTTTAGTGTTTTGATTATTATGTGGCGAGGGGATTTTTTTTGATCCAGTCTATTTGGTGTTCTGTAAGCTTCTTGTATCTTCATAGGCATATATTTCTTTAGATAGGGAAAATTTTCTTCTATGATTTTGTTAAATATGTTTTCTGTGCTTTTGAGTTGAACTTCTCCTTCTTCTATACCTATTATCCTTAGGTTTGGTCTTTTCATTGTGACCCATATTTTCTGGATATTTTAGGTTAAGTTTTGTTTTAATGTTTTCTTTGACTTATGAGTCTATTTCTTCTATTGCATCTTCAGCGCTTGAGATTCTCTCTTCCATCTCTTGTATTCTGCTGTTTATGTTTGTATTTGTGGTTCCTGATCTTTTCTCATAATTTCTGTTTCTATAATTCCCTCAGCTTGTGTTTTCTTTATTGTCTCTGTTTCAGTTTTCAAGTCTTGAATAGTTTATTTCATATGTTTGATTGCTTTTTCTTAGTTTTCTTTAAGGGATTTGCTGATGTCTTCCAATTTTTTGTTTGTCTTTTCCTCCATTTCTTTGAGGGAATTTCTCATTTCCCTTTAAAAGTTTCAAACATTCTCATGAAGTTATTTTTTTAGGTCATTTTCTTCTGCTTCATCTATATTTGGTTGTTTAAGTCTTGCTGTTGTAGGGTTTCTGGATTTTACAGGTGTTGTGTTGCTCTTTGTGGTGTTGCATGTGTTCTTACCTTGTCTACTCATCTTTTCCTCTATTTGGTGTGATTGGGGCTATCTGTGACTCTGGTGATTAATCTTCTAGGTGCCAGTGGATCCAAGGTTCAGATGGTTGTTCCTCTTGGTACAGTCAGTGCCACAGTTCTAGTTACCTTATTGGTCACTCCATGTTCCTGGAGGTAGCTCAGTGCTCCTGGGGTTTACTCTGTTTTTGTGGAGTTGGCTGTCTCAGTACTGTTCTATTCTAGGTTGCTGGCTCAGACCTGTTTCTGTAAATGTCCCTGGTCTGGATCTGCTCCTGCAGAGGTCCCTGGCTTGGGGTTGGTCCTGCAAAGGTCTCTGTCTCTGATCTTCTCCTTTGGAGGTCCCAGACTTGCATGTGCCTGGAATCACAAAGTATCTGGCTTAGGCCTATTCCCTCAGAGGTCTCAGATTCACACCAGGCTCTGGCCCACTTGCTCAGCAGTTGCTTCCCTGTACCTGCTCCTGTGGAGTTCGTTGTTTCTGGTCTGCTCCAGCTTAGGTCGCTGGCCCAGTCCTGCTTCTGCAAATGTCCCTGGTATGGATCTGCTTCTGCTCCTGTGGAGTTCACTGTCCCAGGCCCGCTCCAGCTCAGATCACTGGCTCAGTCCTGCTCTTATAGAGTTCACTGCCTCCCACCCCTGGGTTCTATAAGAAAGGCTGAGCAAGCCATGGTGAGGAAGTCATTAAGCAGTTTCTGTCCATGGCTTCTGCATCAGCTCCTGCCTCCGGGATCCTGCCCTGACTTCTTTCAGTAATGAACAGCAATGCTGAAGCATAAACCAAATAAACCCTTTTCTCCCCAACTTGTATTTTGGTCATGGTGTTTCACCACAGCAATAGAAACCCTAACTAAGACACAAGGGCAATCTTCACTTCTATGATAATTTTTTCTCTCTGTTATTTTCTTCTGATCCTTTCTCTACCTACCTTTCCCACCCCTTCCATGTTTCCTGATCTAGTCATAGTTGTTTTGAATTCTGAGTATTCCAACATTCCTACTGTATCTAGGTCTGGCTATGCTTGCTCTGTCTCTCTGTCTCTGTGCCTGTCTCCCTCTTTTTCTTTCTCTCTCACCCAGGTGGTATTTTCTGCTTTCTAGTGTGCCCTGTAATCTTTGTTGGAAAAGCTGACACAGTGTACTGGAAGTACCCATTGCCAAAAGACCTGTCCTGTGCTGAGGGCTCTATGTCAGTGAGCATGTGACCTTGAGCTGTCAACCTCATCAGAGCTTCTTAGGTTCCCACACAACTTCAGGTTGTGTGACGTTGACACATCTGAAACTGGGTGTCTCCCTTCTCTTATAGGAAACTAGGCAGAGCAGGGTTTGCACACAGGCCAGATGCAGTGGTAACACCCTGGTTGAGTCAGTACCAGTAAACTAGTCTCTCTTGGGGACAGACCTTAAGACAAGCAGAACCTGTAGCTCAGTTCACAACAGAATCCTTTCTACCTTCCTGTGGATACTAGGGAAGGATTTCTCAGATCTCCCCAGGAAAACTGGGTAGAGCCCTTGAGGGTGAGCTTCACATCAGGTTCTCTTCTGGGCCTCCTGCACTTCATCACCTAGGTGCCAGGTTCTCCTGCTTTGCTGAGTTACAATTCTTTATTTTCTTGTCTGTCTTTCTGGTGTATCTGGTGGGGGCATTTGCCCTGTGACCTCACTTCTCTGACAGATCCTTAGATCTGCGGATTTTTCTAGGTGTCTTATCAGCATATTACTTTGCGGTTGCTAGGACGGAGTGTCCCCATTAATTATCTTTTTGAGCATGCCATCTGTTCCCTGCTGGGATCCCAACTAACACAGTAATTGGTAGCAGAAGTGGTCCCAGGAAACAGACTCTTGGAGTGGGATTCTAGTACAGAGTGATAAGCACAAGATATATACTCCTTGCTGGTGTGAGTGAAACATTGGGATTGGCCTCTTATGTGACAAACTACCTTCAAGAATGACATGGGACTCGGCATAAGCAGAGGACTAATAGATGGAGTAGATAGGGGCTAAACCACTTAGTTGCTATGACAAAAAAATATCTAGTTCAGAGAATGGGATGGTCACTTCTGACTTTTCTGGAAGCTGTACAGACAGGACTGGGCAGTTTCAGCCTTGGGTATGCCAAAGTCCTCTGGCTACTTCCAAAAGCAAGAGAACACATATCATGGGAACTGAAGAGAGGCTTTAAGAGGGCAGTATCGTGGGCTAATCAGATGTCTCAGCTGGTAAAGGTGCCTGCTGCCAAGCCTAACCTGAGCTTGATCCCTGGGATCACTGTAGTAGGAGAAAACCAACTCCCACAAATTGTTCTCTGACACATGCACAATGCAGTATGGCAGGCATATACTCACAGTTAGACAGACTCTATTGTGAGACGGATTTTCCCTTGGGAGATGCAACACAACACACACCACCCCTACACCTGCTTGCAACAGAATAAGAACCCACAACAGACTAACGTGACATTTGAACCAAACTTCAATTTGGTGAACTGATGAGTTTTTATTGAGGTTACTTACAGCAGTATGGGTGATGAATTACTTACAAGGACCAAAGCTAACTCAAAAGCCATTGTATTACTGAAAAGCTCACTCTAATACAAAGGCTGCAATCCCAAAGTTCTCTGCATAACTCACAGGTGACTCGACAGTTCAAGAATCCTCTTCTCTCTGCATTGCAGCTCAGCTGGTTAGAGTCTCCTTTTCCAGCAGTTAATTCTGTTTATACTATGAACTGTATGCATGTGCACACACAAAATAAATAAAATGTAATGATTAACAAAGATATGAAAAATATTTTTCTGCCAAAAGTAATCATCCCAATAAAAGTTCTTATTTCCCAAACTTTCTCCTTTCCCCTCTACATCTATTAGCCAATGGCATCAGAATGTAAAGTTGAGCTCCCACCAATGGAATGATCCCTATGTCAGGAATAAAAGACAGAGGCCATTTTGGTGAGTGTGCTCAATATCCCTGTTTGGGTTCTGGCACACTCTTTTTACAAAAAGAAATCACCTTGCCAAATTCTTTCACTCTGTTCATGTGTTCCTTTGTGCAACACCAGGATTATTCTTTTCCCAATAAAGATAGTATCAGTACTTATGGGAGAGGATTTGGGAATGAGATTTTGCTCTGGATTGGATGCTATGAAGAATCAGAGGCAAGTCTATCATTAGACTTCTAGACATTCTCATGTAAAAAGTATATGAGACAGGCAGTGTTGGTGCACACCTTTAATCCCAGCACTCGGGAGGCAGAGAGAGGTGGATCTCTGAGTTTGAGGCCAGCCTGGTCTACAGAGTGAGTTCCAGGACAGCCAGGGTACACAGAGAAACCTTGTTTGGAAGAAGAAGAAGACTATGAGGCTGAGGTAGTCTGACCCCATGACTGTCATACTTGCTGGGATGAAAACCTGCTTATTTGGCTTGAATGCTACCCTGGCTTGCTTTCTATTGTGGTGATAAACACTATGACCAAAAGCAACTTGAGAAGGAAAGGCTTTATTTGGCTTACACGTCCTAATCATATTCCAACATTGAGGGAAGCCAAGTCAGGTACTCAAACAGGGAAGGGACCCGAAGGCAGGAACTGAAGCAGAGGCCATAGAGGAACATTGCTTACTGGCTTGCTTTCCGTGACTTGCTAAGTTTACTTTCCTATCCAATTCAGGACTTATGCACAGTAGGCTGCCCCATCCCACATACTATCAATCATTAATCAAGAAAATGTCCCTCAGATTTGCCTATAGGTCAACCTGATGGAAATGTTTTCTCAGTTGAGGGGTTCTTCTTTAGCTTCTGTCAAATTAACCAAAAAAAAAAAAAAAAAGCACAGACAGTATTCAGACTGATTGTTTTCATGTCACACAGTGGCCTTGTTCAGTTAACTTGCTCACGTTTGCCAGAACACCACAGTAGGAACCACAGGCTATGTGCCCTTGGGGTGACTCCACTTCCAAGCAGCATTTGGCATCATTTTGAGTGCAAATGGACAGGCAAACTCTTCACTTTTTGGGCACACAGACAGTACTGCCTATTCAGTACCACGTATAACACAGAAACTGAAAAGTCAGTTATTGTGCAAGTAAAAGAGTACCACCTATGAAGTTATCAAAGTAGACTAGGGACAGAAGGGCACATGGTGTATTAAAATATCTTTAGAGGAAACGGGAGAGATTGCTTAGTAGTTAAAGAGTCTTGGCTGCTCTTCCAGAGGACCCAGGTTCTATTCCTAGAACAGACACTGTGGCTCATAACTGCTGATAACTATAATCCCAGGGGACCTGAATCCTTTTTCTGGCCTTCTCAGACACCAAGCATACATGTGCACAGACACACATGTAAGCACATACCCATTGTGCTAGTTGGTTTTGTGTGTCAACTTCACACAAGCTAGAATTATCAGAGGAAGGACTTTCAGTTGAGAAAATGCTTCCATGAGATCCAGCTGTAAGGCATTTTCTCATTTAGTTATCAATGGGGGAGGACCCAGCTCATGGTGGGTGGTACCATTCCTGGGCTGCTAGTTCTGGGTTCTATAATAAGATGGGCTGAGCAATGTGGCAGAATTTCCTGCCAGCCTGGCATCAGAGGGTTAGCAAGCAACACTCCCAACCCCAACACCGCCCCCCACTAGCCGTACCCCCACTGGGCCATACTTGGCCTAGCTCCGGGAGTTATCACCCAGCCCTACTCAATCCTTTGTGTTACAGATACCTTTTATTGCACTATGTGAATCTTGTCTTAGAGTTTTCCATGAATACAAAGCCTATGCAAAACTTGGTTAGGGAAAAACCTAGAAAACTGTGTTACCTCCTGAATCAGGTATTTGCACTTGGCATTGTATTTTTGATAGCTTCATTCAGGTTGTTTTGAGATATGGAAATCTACTGCTAAATAGTAAACACAGGGAGAAATGTTATATAAACATAGGGGAAAATGTTATGGGCTTAAGGGAAATTGCTTCAGTCCACCAAGGCTGGGAACCCCTGCGACTGCTAAGGCTAAGTTCATTTGCAAAGTATCGCTGAGTCTTCATTTCACGGACCCATGTGACCCCACACACCTGCACCACGCAACCTGCACCACCACGCAACCTGCACCACCACGCAACCTGCACCACCACGCTTCCTGCGACAGAGCAAGTAGTGGGAAGCAAGCCAGCAAGCAATTCCCCTCCAGGGCCTCTGCATCAGCTCCTGCTTCCAGGATCCTGCCCTGTTAGAGTTCCTCTCCTGAATTCCTTCAGTGATAAACAGCAATGCTGAAGTGTAAGCTAAATAAACCCTCTCCTCCACAACTTGCTCTTTGGTCACGGTGTTTTGTTGCAGCAATAGAAACCCTAACTATGATACCCATAGACATTTTTGTAAACCAGGCCTGTAGACTTACTGAACATACTAGACCAACAAAGGATGCAACCCCCTCACCATGTTAGAAATAAGATAACAAATTCAAGATACTTCTATAAACAAAGCTGTTGTTAATATATAGTTCTGCAGAAAGGGCTGCCAGCAAAAACCTCTACCAGCAAGCAAATTCGTCACAAGACAGTGGTTTTTAAAATCCTCCAACTGCTAGAAATTCCTGTCCTCATCTTCTGTAGGTCAAAACTTGCATCCCTCCCAAACTCCTCATTTCATTGGCCTCAGACACAAAGTATCAGCCAGTGAGAAATCTGGGGCTTGAGACTGACCCCTTCCCTTTCAGATCCTGGGCTCAGTAAAGTAAAATCTAAATAATCAACATCTTGAGATGCCAGACACCTGCTACTGGAAGAAAGGGGCTGGCTGGTGCCTCCTACAATTCCAATCAACTTTAAGTGCACCTCATATTGATATATGAACTATACAATCTATTTCTTATGCTTGGATCATATAAAAAGAGAAATCAGCCTCCGTGTCCTGTCTTGGGTGAACTCCTGAATGTCCCGGGGCTTCAGGTCAGCATGGTCCTTATATACCTTTCCACCCAAGGCTCAGTTCCTCCTGGGTCTATTTGCAACCTACTAAATCAGCTCCCCAGGTGAAAGTAGAGGTGCCTGGAGCTGTTTTTTGTCCCTCTGTACCATGTTCTTAGTGCCTCATGGTTCTGTTTTTCTTCCCCCACTTCCCTCTTTTGACAGGGTCTCACTCTATAGCACTGGCTAGCTTAGAACTCACTACATAAACCAGATGGCACCAACTCACAGAGATCAGCTTGCTTCTGCCTCCTGAGTGCTAGGGATTGGCATGCCCAACTACCCCATATATTCTTATCCCTGCTTACATTCTGGTAAACGAGTGTTTAATTAAAAAATCTTGAACTATGCTTAAGTGTGGCACTTGGCACCTGAATATTTGAGTCTTTAAAATCCTTATTTTATTTTTTTAAAGAAAAACTACTTTATAGTCTAGGTCTTTTTTGTATATTAAGCCATGAATTCACAGAGAATGAGCTTCCGCAACTCAAGCTCCTCTGTGAGCTCTCACAAAACATGCTTCTCTGGATGGAGCAGCCGGTGCTTCAGTTGAAGCCAGGTACCTTTCTTGGGCTTCCTTTTTTCCTCCTGATGAACTCTTATTCCTAAGAATTTATAGAGTTGTGTGCTAGTTACTTTTCTGATTATTGTGACCATGCACCCGACAAAAAGAAAAGACAGGAAGGACTTCTTTCAGCTCATAGTTTGAAGGTACAGTCTGTGTCAGGGGAAGGTGGGGCAGCAGGAGAGGGAGGCAGTTGGTAGCGAAGAGTGGACAGAAAGTAAGGCCAGGCTAGAAACCCCAAAGCCTGGCTTCAATGACACACTTCCTCCACCTCCCAAAGGCTCAGCAACCTTTCAAAACAGGGCTGAGAGCTGAGGACCAAATGTCTAAACACGTGAGCCCATGGCATATATTTTACAACAATGGGTATAGAGACAATCATATTGCTTCCAACTAGTTCTTCCTTCCTTTATTAATTTTTTACTTTTTTCTTATAAATTTGTCAGGCTTTTTCATAAATTGAGACTAGCCACAGGAGATGTTTTGTCACCAACTTTTTAAATTGTTGAGGTAAAACTTGTATACATCAAAACCCACAGATCACAAGGACACACGGGTGGCTTTTGATAATCTTATATGTTTACATAACTACCACCTGTCATCATATGATTCGATCTTATAGTATAGAAGCAAAAAAACAATGTCACCAAACGCAAAGCGATGGACAAGACTGGCAAAGCTTTACTGAAACTTCAGCTCATGAGCAGAGGGACTAAATGCCGGCTGAAGAGGTGATCATGCTGCTCACTTAACCAAGGAAGCAGTGGCTTTTATTTATTTTTCTGGAGAAGACTAAAGTTTGGTAATTTTTCATTGTCTGTGGGCATGTTTTCCTTCTCCTGAAAAATTATTCTGGACTTGAATTTACTCAGTTGCCTTAATCCAAGAAGTAATCATTTATGTTTAGAGCTAGAATCAGTGTCCTGCTTAAACACCCTGATCTTGTGATTTGGTCTGTGCCTTAAAAGGTCATGAGACCTAAGATAATTGAGTCACTGTGGTTGGGAAGAAGCACATGCCAGCTCCAATGGCCAAGGTAGCCCTAGACACAGCAGTCTTGGACATAGCTGCTTTCCCTCTTGCTTTGTAGCACAGGCTGGCTTCCTCAAATTCCCAGTCCTTCTCCTGCCCCAGCCTCCTGCTTGTCAGGATTAGAGATATGTGCCTCTATACTCAGCAACAACCCATTTCCCAGAGTGTCCATGTGTCTACATGAAGAATTGAATAGAATCTTGTAGTAGTTGAGGTCACAGGCCTGGGTTTGGGTACTTGATCTCCAGTTGGTGTTTTTGAGAAGGATTAGGAGGTGTGGCCTCATTGGAGGAGGTATGTCACTAGGTGTAAGTTTTGAATTTTGAAGAGACTTATGCCATTCCTAATGTGCCGTCTGTCTCCTGCTTTCCTCTCAGCTGTTGCTCCAGCCACCCGGTATCTGCTACCTCCACCATCATGGACCCTAACCCTCTGAAACCATAAGTCCAAAATAAACTCTACCTTCGGTTGCCTTGGTCTTATCATAGCAATAGAAAAGTACTACAAATCTGAGTCAAGATGAAGGCAGCAAAGGGAACAAATACAAGATGATGAAGACAGCGATGCTAAGCCTTTCTTCCTTTTCTGTCATCCATAACATCTCTCCACCGAGTGGAGAGTCAGTACTCACAACAGAGGTAGTTTTCAAACTTCCACAAAGTAACCTAGGCAAATTCTACCACAGCCCACACACACCAGAGCTGCTGCTATCTACAGAAAATCTAGTAGAAACAGGTAAGGTTATGTCCTGCCAGATGACCACCACCATTAGAGAGCTTTAAGTCAATGGAGAGCAAAAGCTGTGATTTTGCTCTGACAGACTGTGTCATTGGACTGATTTTGGGGGCTTACTGGGAAATGTTATGGGAAGGGATCATGGGTTTCTTAAACTCTGTCTGCCACATTGGGTACTGAGTCTTGAGTCCTCCTCCATCTTAGTTTCATCAGGACAGAGATGACATTTTGGGCAACAGGAGCTGGAGACCAGTGCAAACTGGACAGACAGTTGTCTGTGTGGGACAGAGTCCAGATGCAGTCTATGTGATATCAAGGAAGAGACTGGTAATTGAAGTAGAAGGTATGATCCTAGAGATGAAAGAAACACAAGAGAAGACGGTGTGAGTGAAGAAGCATACTAGAATAATGGCAGCACCAATTCTACAGGAGCACAAATGAAGGGTAACCACATAGGGTAAACTCCGAACAGGCACTACACCGAGTCTATCTGGCCAGGCATCCTTCTGAGGAGAGTGCTCTGAAGAGGCAAGAGTGGGTGGCCTGGGTTTCCTAGGGCTCCATCTTCCATCTCTTTCATTCATCTAGCAAAATCCAAGGCGGGTGGAAGTGTTCCGGCCCACTCTTGCCTCTCCTTTTTTTTAAATTTAAATAAATGTTCTTCCTCCCACAGCATTTTGAGGTAATTCAAGGGCTTGAGGGTAGCTGATTTTACTGCCATCTGTTTTCTCTAGCTGCCAAACATCAGTTTTCTTTTTTCTAGCGGATCAGGCACCTGCAGGTGGTGGTCTCATCGCTATCTTCAGTTAGGGGACTAGACACTGTGGTGACTCGACGGAGGTGACACGAACGGTCCCGTTCTGGGTGCCTGCTGTGGGCGAAAAGGCTGGCACACGCCAGGAAACGCTCAGGCTTAGGCATGCGCAGACAGTCTGGCAACCATCTTAAGGGGTTACTAGACTCCAGGAGTGAGTCACTGCGCAGGCGTACACGGAAGACTTAACCCGCCCCCTCTGAGCCCGGAGCACGCATGCGCAAATGAGCCGGAAGGGGCGGGGTCAGCCATTGCGATGCGCCTGCGCTTTGGAAAGGCCGGGGTGGGGCGGGGCGGGGCGACTGTCAGCTGACTGAGGCGCAGATTGCCTCGCGGGACAACGGTCGGCGACGCAGGTTGTGGTGGGGGCGGAAGAGCTCTCCCGGCGGGTCTCTGTGCAGTCGGCCAGGCACA
The DNA here is from genome assembly GCA_004026605.1 of Ondatra zibethicus. Lineage (NCBI taxonomy): Eukaryota > Metazoa > Chordata > Mammalia > Rodentia > Cricetidae > Ondatra > Ondatra zibethicus. The sequence goes on from PVIU01009469.1 coordinate 32,490, forward strand.
GGGCCGCCGTAGCACCATGGCGACCACCGTCAGCACGCAGCGCGGGCCGGTGAGTACCCTGGGCGAGGGCCGGACGAGGGCAGCGGAGCCTGGGATCGGGCTCCGCTTCTCAGCTCCTCGAGGGGACCCTCGAGAGTTGCTCGACGGTCCCGGAGCTGCGCGGGTCTCACCTTCGGGTACTCCGGCCCTGAGGGTCTCGCAGGTGGAAGAAGGCAGAGGTTGATGGTTCCCAGGATGCCCACGGGTCCTGAAGCCCCTGGGCCCCTCGATGTAGAGGGGCCCTCAATCCCTTAGTCCCCCACACAGAGGAACCCTGACCCCCATTGTTCAACCCAAGGGAGAGTGGCTCCCACCCTCCTTGGTTCCCCAGACTGAGAGGGACCCAGACACCCCTAGTTCCCCAAGTGGAGAAAGGTCCTGAACCCCTCACTTCCCTAGATGAACCAATCCCTGGTCTCCCGGATGGACATGGACCCTGACACTCTTGGTTCCCATGGTCTCTCAGAGTGGAGCCGGACACCCTCGGTCCCCCAAAAGGAGAGATGACCTGGTCACCTTGGTTTCGGAGGTGGTAAAAGATCCCACTTTGTAGTCAGCCCTTAGTTGTGCCAATTTTCTCCTCTGGCTGCACCTGTAGCGAACAGGGTACTGCCTCTTGAGCCCAGTTAGTGGCCGCCTTTCCAGGTCTCAGTTGTTCATCTGTAAATGAGAAGGAAGCAGAGAACTTGGGAGACCCATCAGTGATGTCTCTTAAGGGTTGCCGTGGGCTCTGCGATACTGCCTGTCTCCCCTACCCCTCGTGTGGCTGTCCTCCCAGTAGCTCTGAGACAGGTGTGGGTCGGATGTCGCTGGCTAACAGCGGCTGTGTGTAGTAGAACACAGCTCTGGTGGCTCCACTGTCTTTTCTCTGAAGTTAATATTGAATGTGTTTGCATAAGCCTTTGGTTTCCCAAGTCCCTCACCCTGACAGCTTGGTGTTGACATACATCCGTGTATGTGTGTGTGTAACAGATAACTCATTGGGATAGCTGACTGATTTCTGACTTTGAAGAAAGCCCCAGGCTTGCTTAGATGCATTTAAGGCAAGGTGTTTTTTTGGAGGGCTTTGAAGCCAGACCTCCTGACCCACTCTCAGTTGATAGGGAGCTTTCTAGAGGTGGAGTTACCTTCATGTTTAGCGATCCTTTTTCATCCTCACTATGTCTCAGTGAACTACAGAAGATTGGTGGTGGCTGCTAGAAGAGGGAGGGAGCCAGTACTTGGCCCTTTTCATATCCCCTGCCAAGTGGACCCTTCCTTACTGTGTGGTCTGAGGGTATCCTTACTTGTGGTTGGGCTGCATTTGAATTTATCTGATGGTGAGCTCAGTGTCTGTCATTAATTGAGTAAGAAGCTGCTGAGGGAAACCCTGGTGCCATGTGTACAGAGCTGGACTAATACACTGTGATGAGTAATTGGGAGTGTCAGATGACGTCCATACTAGCAGAATCTGTGCAGTCAATTCCTGACGTTTGCTCTTTCCACTTGCCCAGTGTTCTAGGGACCACATAGTCATAGAAATAAATATAGGCAGCTGAGTGGTTTTTAGGAGCACTATGGATGACTTGTAACCTTAAGGGGGTCAGGGCTCTGAAATTGTCATCAGTGACCAGTATATCAGGCTTTTCTTGGGATGTGCAGACTTCATTGTAGTGTTAGTAGCCACAATATTTAGAACAATTGGAGAGATGGTGAGCTACAAGTGTGGAACATGGGGACACAACTATGCATGGTGACCCACGTAAGCCAGAGAATAACGGTTACCATCAGGGCTGTGCTCCTAACCATTGAAAGTAGAAAGGTATGGACTTGGTGTGGGAGGGCTGCATGGGTCATGGCCAGGGTCTTTTACAGAATAGAAGGTCTTGAACTTCATTTCAAGTTCAAGTAAGTGGCATTTCTCAGGGTGCATTCCTTTTTCAGTTTTCAGCTTTTCGCTGACTCCTTCACCTAGAATAATCTACCCATATACCTCTGGATTCATTAATATTTGCAAAGGGTTTTTTTGGTGTTGTTATTTTTTTTTTTTAAGCCAGTTGTCAGGGTCTAGTAGAACTGTCAGAGTGTGGTAGTTCTTCTCTGCTATTCATGGCATCCTCAGGGTTGTGGAGCTGTAAAGATAAACAGAATGCTGGCGTCCAAACATAGATAAAGTACCCATTTGTTTAGTACTGAGTTCTAAAGGCAGCTTTCTTTGTGTAGATCCAGCAGGGAGTTAGGCCATGGCTCAGAATCCCCATCCCAGGAGACTGGACTTAGGCTTGGGCAGTTGCCTCTGCAACCACCCTTCACCTCTGATGAGTAGGGAAGGGGTGACAAACAGTGTCCTGGCAGGCTGTAGAAGGCAGGAGACACTCATCTGGGCAAGGAGGGTTCTCTGTTCTTGGTTGAGAGTTTAGGGGGGCAGGTGTGAGGACAGCCAACACCCCACATAGTTGTGAAGGAATGTTTATCCCATTTATATTTTACATTTTTAGTTTTTTGTTTTGTTTTGTTTTTAAATAGCCACCATAGGGCACTACACCCTAATCTGTATCCATCTCAGTTTTGAAAATGCTGGTATTTTAAAATTACCCCTTTTGCTACCTAGTCCACACACCTACTCCTTTACTACACTGAGTGACTTTAAGGACTCCGCTTCTTGTGGGGACGCATGCAGAAGGTCTTCCTGCCTGGAAGCTGCACCAGATAGATGTAGAGGGTGACGTTTTGAAGGTCCTCCTTTATAGATGTGTTCTGTGGAGCCCAGCAGTCGCTAGCTTGTCCTGCTTGAGATGCTGGTTAACCAGTGAGCCTTGGCCCTCCTCATTCTGTGGGTGGTCCTTAGTGCCCATGCCTGTCTAGAGCCCCATCAGTCCTGTTCTTCTCTGATAATTGTGGCTGAGCCAGGACTTGATTAGAGTTGGCAAAAGATGATTTGTTTTAATTTTTAGATTTTTTTATGTGTATGAATATTTTGCCTGTGTATATGTAAGTGTACCTTGTGCATTCTTGGTGCCCATGGAGGTCAGAAGAGGGGATCAGATTCCCCAGAGGTGAACCATGTGGGTGCTGGGAATTAAACCTGGGTCCTCTGGAAGAGCAGCCACTGTGCTTAACCTCTGAACATCTCTCCAGCCCCAAAAGGGTGATATTTGGATTTGATCATATGTTCTACACTTGGTAACTTGGTCTGTTGTTAAAGATAAGATTTTCCCATCAGCCAGAGGTGCCTGGGTTGTCCCTAAACAGTTTTTAAAGTAAAGCAAAATACAGGCTTCTTATTTTCTAGTAATGGAGGAAGGAGTTCACTTCTTTAGGACATATATCAGCTTTCTTTCTGAATGCTATTGCATATTGATAGTTTTCAGTCCTCCTGTGTGAGTTAGCAGCCTTTGTGTCCACCCGTCCTCACAGAGCAGAGCCTGAGCAAGAGGTTATGCTCACTAGATGGCTCTGGGCCCCTGGGAATACCTGCTCTGGATTCGGAGGTGAGGCTATGCCTGGCACAAGTCTAGCATTCCTACATCAGTTTGTAGCCACCACATGGTGACCTCCACTGACCTCTTGACTTTTACTTTGTATGATAGTATGGCATTTAGTAATTATTTTTCCCTTTAATAATTATTTGACAGGGTTTTCCTTTTTCACTTTTTTTTTTGCTTTACATTTTATTCAACATTTATGTTTAAGAGGGATCTACCTACAGCATCATACTACTGTATCCTTAAAAGTCAAATCTAAGAAGTACCACTTTCTATTAGAATCTATTAAATAGCTTTATTTTATATAGGATAATATATACATATTTCTTTAACACTTTAGGCTTCCATTTGTTCTACATGTTTCTATTCTTGCTTTGATTCATTGAATGTAGATCTTTTAAAATTCAGTTCAGTAGTCATTTCTTCACTAGTTTGGTAAAGGTTTATTGTATTTCTTTTTTTTTTCTTTTTTTTTTTTTTGGTTTTTTGAGACAGGGTTTCTCTATAGCTTTGGAGCCTGTCCTGGAACTAGCTCTTGTAGACCAGGCTGGCTTCGAACTCACAGAGATCCGCCTGCCTCTGCTTCCCGAGTCCTGGGGTTAAAGGCGTGCACCAGCACCACCTGGCTTGTATTTCTTTTCTCTAGGGAGTTACCCTAGGGATTTCAACACACACTATTGTAGATCTGAAGTTGGTTGCATCTCTATCTCTCTTAGTCTGTGCAAAAACCATAGCTGGTGGTGACCAAGTGGCCACCTGGTGCTGTATGTGATGGTTCTCCTTTCCTTTGAGCAGCAGTGTTTTTATGTAGCCAGTACTTGCTCAGATCTGAGACGTGTCATTTTCTTCCCAATCCTCTTTGAGTCTATTGTCAGGATCCCTTTGCCTTACTTTCAAGTAAGAATCTTTTAGCATCCTTCGCTGTAGCTCCTGGGGGCTCTGTGAAGAGTTGCAGTGGGCAGGAGCTTTTCAGTCCTCTGTAAGTCTGCCCTGCTGTCTTCCAAGTCACTATTTTACTTCTCTTCAGAGTTTCAGTATAAATCACTGAATGCCTTTAAGTGAAGTTCAGTTCTGACTGAGATCCAGTTACCGTTTATAGAACTGTTACCAGGGCTTGTGAGGATGTGCCAAGTTTATGTATGGAGAGTGCACCAGGCCCAGCATGTGGGAAATGAACTAGTAAGATACTAGGTCCTTATGAATTATTTTTCATTTCTCAGAAAACGTAATTATTTCTGTGATCAAATCCTTTTCAGATACCATTTCTGCTTTAACATCAGAGACACGGTGTAGCTGGGTACAGGTGGATTGTGTGGTAGTTGCCAGGTACCTGTTGAAGGCAGGGATTGGGGCTGGCTCTGGTGACTGTGGGGAGACACAGCCCCAGCTAGTCTTGTGTGTAGGAATCTCTGTGATCTCTGACTCTGGAAGGCTCTCCTAGCCTTGGCCTGGCACCAGGCAACAGATCCACCTCTGCCCAGCTGCCACAGATGCACTAAACTGTGGACTGGTGCTTATTCAAAATCCTCCCTTGCTTCCTCTAGCCCTTCTGGTGCCACTGCCTTACACTTATGCACACACACATGCAATTCACACACGCATGTGCACACTCACCCATTGAAGTAATTGTGTTCTTGTTTATTCCTCCCCCCCCCCAAACTCTAGAGTAGCAGCTTCTTGCCTTTTTTCCTATGTTGTTCCAGACATGCTGGGCAGGCCAAAAGCCTTTGGACAACCCTAGGAGAAACAACTTGCTTCTCTGACTGTGGGGAAATTCCACAGGCTGTGTCTCAGATGCAAGGATTGGGTGTTGTGTTTGCCCTCGTTCACTAAATTAGTCTGTCTGTTCCTACTTTTACTCACCATCAAGTGTTACACAGAGCCAAGGGTGAAGCCCAGTGTGCCCTGCCTACTGGCCCCTCCTTTTGGACAGGGTCCTGGGGCTTCCTTGCATTCTTTTAGGGACACAGAAATACCCCATTTCTTTTGAGGAGTATGAGTCTGGGACACACAGGTGCTTCTGATTAGGGAAGTCAAACATTGCTTGGTGGTTCTTTTTCCTGGGCCACAAGGAGTGAGCATACCTATGCTTACACTCCTGCAGCTTTTCCATGGGACTGGTGCCTGGAAATGAAATTGTTTAACCCACATGTTTAAAATCATTTGTTAGTATTGTACTCAATTTAAGTAAAACTGTAAAAAAGATCCTTTCTGAGTCCGTTAACAGAACTCATCATTTAATATTCCTAAGTCTTTAAGCCTTGATAAAAATATATATTTTCATGTGGCCAAACATTTCCTCCATGAATATTTGGCAAGAATACATTTTAGCACTAGCCCTGTATTTTACAGCTTCACTAAAAGTAGCTGTCTATTGATGGTATTTTCCTGTGCAGTCATTGGCTTTACAGGAGTTGCACCAATGACTGAATTCACCTTTTGCTCTTGAAGCATTCCTTACTATGCTGACAGTGGTGGCTTCCTTTAGGTGTAGCATGAGGTGTCCTCATTTAGACAAATCATCAGGGACCCGCAGCAATATGCAGGCTTGTCTTTTCCCTCCCAGGACAGGCAAGTATTGGTTGTATAACCAGATTGTCATCTGGTTTGGGCTGAAGTCTTTCCATCTCTTCCTGCTCCCTCTTTGGGTTAAGACAAAACTTTTTCTACTAAATTTGTGAATTGAATAATTTTATATTTAAGGAAAAATCTATAGAAAAAAGTTTTCCCTTTTATCATTCTATTTCCTCTAACGTCCTTGCCACAGACCATTGTCACTGCCATGAAACTGGCTTCAGTCCATGCTCCAGATTCAGCTTTTTTCCTTCCCTGCTGTGGGCACCTTCAGCACCTTGCCTTTGCCTTTGACCATTTCTACTTCAGCTGCTTTTTTTTTCTTTTTGAGGAGGTACATTATTCAGGGTGTTATGTCACGTCCTTGTTTGAATGATGGTTTACCTGGCTAAGGCAAGGTGAGTTAGCTTTCTCTACCATAAGGTTGTTTTGTACTCATTAGTAACACTATTAAACTCACATTGTTAAAATTTTCCTTTCCTATTTATAATTTTATGGTTAAATCCTTATTGAAAAATAGCACATTTGAATTTGATCTTTTTAGGGCAAAGGTATTAAACCTTTGAACCTAGTGCATTGTGCGTGCTTGGCAAGTGCTCTTCCACATAGCTGCACCTCTTGCCACATTTTATCCTAGCCATTCCCCACCCCCAGTAGTCTCTTTCTCTTTAATGAAAGCCTGAAAGAGTATAATATGAAATCACAGTGTCTGGAGGTTCCAGTCCCAAGAAAGGGACAGTTAAGAAACAATTTAAATAAATAAATAAGTAAGTAAATAAAACAGCCTGACTTGCTCCACATGGCCTTCCTGCCTTCCATGTTTGAAGCTGCTCCCATGATTGCCTGTATTGTGACCCATCACTGAAATACCCGTCTGCCCTTCTGGGTGGATCCCTAGGAGACACAGGTGTGCCTTGCTATGGTTCTACAGCTGTAATACATAGCATACAATTGGTAGTTGTTCCTATGGCAAGTGAGAACTTGACCTATATAGGTTAACCCCAAGAACCTGGCTGAAGAAAGTCTGGTTTTGCTAATAACCCATTTTTTAATGCATAGATAAAGCTGGTTATACATCTTGGAGGTGCACCCTCTAAATTACCTGCAACTAGCACAGGTATGAGTGAGGAGTTCTTCTGGGAGGAACCCAGTGTCTCCTATATACCATAGACTCTGGTTCTTGACTCCTGTGCTATCACCCTTTCTTTCCCTGGACTCCCTGGAAGTCTGTGTGATGTGCCTTGGGAAAGGCCGTCCATCCCAGAGAGCCTTTGGGCTTTGAGAGCTGTGCCTTTCTTGGTAAGAGAGGGTGTCACTGGCCACAGCTACTTTCCAGGAAGCCTCTGCCTGTGAGAGCCTGGCTCTGGACTGAGTGACCCCAGAGGTGCAGAGGGGCCTGCTGCTGAGTGGTTACCACTTACAGACATACCTTTACCAGACAATGTGGCAGTGGTTTTGTTGTTGTTTTGTTTTGTTGTTGTTGTTGTTTTTGTTTGTTTTTTAAGTTAGAGAAGAGCAGTGGGAACATCATCAGACCAACTGCCCAGAGGTGGCCCATAGAGAACTCTGGGCTATATTTTTGGTTGGTTCTGAACTTCTGGCTAGTCTGTATTTTCTCGAAATACAGAAATGGGGAAATGATAAGGGCCCAGACTCAGGGATCCAGGGACTTTTGCTTGCTTGCTTTATTAATTTATTTTTTGACACAGGTCTTGTGGATAGCCCAAGGTAGCCTGGAACTCACTATATAGCCTAGATTGGCTTTGAACTCATAATACTCCCCTGCCTCAGTCTCCCAAGTGCTGGGATTGCAGGAGTGAGCCATCATACCTGCCTTTTTCAGGGACCTTCGAAAAGAGCACCCAGAACCCTTAGAGACAGGTGCTTTCCAGGTGCTGTGAGCTGAAAAGCCTGCTGAAACTGGAAATCTATTTGATGCATATCAGTGGGAGCCCACAGCTAGATGGGATAGGCAATAGTGTGTGCATGGAGGTCATCGGGGCCTGAGTGACACTGGCTCAAGGCAAGTAGGTTGTACTGTGAGATTGCTCATCTACATGCTTTGACTCTACTCTTTTCTTTATCCTCACCAAAAGGTGTATATTGGTGAGCTCCCCCAGGACTTCCTCCGTATAACGCCCACACAGCAGCAGCAGCAGATCCAGCTGGATGCCCAGGCAGCCCAGCAGCTGCAGTACGGAGGAGCCGTTGGCACCGTGGGCCGCCTCAGCATTACTGTAGTACAGGTCAGTCTCAGTTTCCTGTTGAAGACTGGTGGGACTAAGGAGAAGAGGTGGTAGGCTGTGCTTGCGCATGGGAATGGGGAGTTCAGCCTTTACAACTCATTTCCCATGTGGACAAGTAGAGCTTTTTTGATTCTAGTTATTCCTGAAAATATCTGGTGATATTTATTGATTTCCCAGGGGTCTGTCTAGGATACTTACAGTCACTGTTGGTCCGTGCTGGGTACTGTCCTCCATGAGGATGGTTTCTCTAGCCCCTTTGGAGCAGTTGGGGTTTACAATTGCCCTGCAACTATGATTTCCGCTCAACTTAAGCTGCATTCTAAGGCCTAGCATGTGCACAGTGTACAGTTAGATTAGAGGTCTTGTCTAAATTGCTCACTACCAGGGGTGGCCAGGTTCCCAGAGTTGTACGAGTCCAGCAGTGACTGGCACCATGTTCAGGAGCTGGTTACTGACAAGGTTAGGTCAACTTGAAGTCTGGTTTTTCATGCAGTGGGAAATACCTATGAGGTAAGCACTTGCCTTCCTCTCTGCTACTGGATGCCTCCTTTTCTAAACTTGATGTTATTTCAGGCAAAATTGGCAAAGAATTACGGCATGACTCGCATGGACCCTTATTGCCGCCTACGTCTGGGTTATGCTGTTTATGAAACTCCCACAGCACACAATGGTGCCAAGAACCCTCGCTGGAACAAGGTCATCCAGTGCACGGTGCCCCCAGGTGTGGACTCGTTCTACCTTGAGATCTTCGATGAGGTGAGGGATATCCCAGTGTCACAGATCTGCCAAGTTTGGGATCCAGTAGATTTGGGATGCTGCAGTGTGCCTAGCAGTTGTGGTCATAAGACTACTCTACTGGTGCTCAGGCCTGTGTACCTAGCATTTAGTGGCCAGGTGACAGGGTGTAACCTGCCTGGACACCTGGCATTTTGTGGCTGGATGACAAGATACAGCTTTTCTCTCTCAGCTCCTTTGACAGTGTTCATTGGGAACCATCACCAGTGATACAAGTATGGGCAGAGTGTGAAAATAGCTGTTCGTGGGTAGGTCAAATTTCAAACAAATCGGGCTCCACTAGTGGTGGGAGCACTGTTTTTGCAGGCATCAGTGACAGGCCCTGCCAGCAATGTCCCATGGCCATGCCAGTAGTTAGATATGCAGCTTATTGAGGGCAGTCTGGAAACTCAGGTGGCTGAAGGTGTTTTCTGGTAGCTTAGATCTAGAAACATGTGCCTGCCTCAAACCAGAGCCAAGGGTGGTAGGAAGAGAATGAGAACATTGTGGGCCAGAGAGGAGTGGGCATGGGCAGCCCAGCCAGAGGATGCAGCCTCCTCCTTGTATTGTCCCTATGCCTCTTTGTTTCGTTTTGTTTTTGTCCCTTTCTCCTTCTGTGTCCTCACCATAGTAGGAATATGTGAAAAGGAGGTTTGGGGCTGTGAATGATGGGTTGGAGCGCTTGCCTCTTCTGTACCTACTTGGCTTGAGACTTGCAGCTTATATCTGGTAGATTAGAAGTAGGGCCACAAGAACTGGGGAAGATAGTACCCATCCCTGAGCCAGGATGACAGCCCAGAGATTTTTTTCCATCCTTTGGCCTGGTCTTATGGTGGTCACTCAGAAGATGTAGAAGTGGTGGTCAGGTTACAGATGATCCTTAGAGGTCTGGGATTGTAGTTTAATGGGAAGCTCCTTGAAGGGAACTGGAGCAATGAGGAGAAACCCTGTCCTGTCAAGAAGACAGAAGATGCAAATAACAGTCCAGGTCAAGTTATAGCCATAGGGAAAGCTGGTCTCCATAGCATGGGTCATTGTGGGCCATGACAAAGTCACTTCACTCTTGTCCTCCTCAGCGAGCCTTCTCCATGGACGACCGCATAGCATGGACCCACATCACCATCCCCGAGTCCCTGAAACAGGGCCAAGTGGAGGACGAGTGGTATAGCCTGAGTGGGAGGCAGGGTGATGACAAGGAGGGCATGATCAACCTGGTCATGTCCTACACGGTGAGTTCACTGTCTGGAGAGGCCATACTCAAAGAGGTGTGGTACCTCCCTGAGGGAGCTATGACTCCCAGAACCTTGGGAAGTCATGGGAGGCAGGGTTGGGGGTCTGGGCTTCTACTCTCTCCTTTGTATTACCCAGGCCCCTTTCTTTTTAGTTGCTACTGAGCCTGTGAGAACATGGGAGTATAAAGCACCCTGTATACAGGCCTCCTCAGCTTGACCATCCTGCATGTCTCTCCTTCTGGTGTTTATTGTTTGTTACCTATTTTTAACAGACATTTTATGTAACATAGTCCATTTTGTACTAGCTCACCTACAGTACAAGATTATTTGAGCTGGGGCTGGAGAGGTGGCTCGACAGGGCAGAACCTGACTGCTCTTGTGGAAAGTCCCAGGTTTGATTCCCAGCACCATATGGTGGCTCACAACCAGCTGTAACTCCAGTTCCAGGGAATCTGATACCCTAACCTAACCTTCACTGGCACCAGGCACACATATGATGCACATACATACATTCAGGCAAAATACTAAGACACAAGGAATAAATAAATTTAAACAAAACAAAACAGTTAGTACTTCTGTGAGAAGCTACTGACACCGATGCAGTCTCCAAAATAGACGCCGAAGTGAGCTTTGTGTGAAGAGTGGTGGTGGCGGCAGCTCACGGGAGGCCAACGATTGACACCCTAACTTTTGTTCTCACTGAAAGTGGAGCTCATTTATTCCACTGGATTAGCTGGCCAATGAGCTTCGGGTATCTTCCTTTCTCTGCCTCCCTAGCCATGGAATTATAGAAACGTGCCACCAAACTGACTTTTTATGGAGGCTGGGGGTTGAGCTCAGGTCCTTATGCTTATAAGCACTTTCCTAACTGAGCTGTCCCCCTAGCCCAGAGCGATTCTAGATCACATTTCGGTAGCTGTAGTTCTGTGACTCTATAGCATGTGTTAGCCCAAGTCTTCCAGCCAAGGGAAGTGGTGTGCTGGAGTGCTGGTGCAGATGAAGCCAGTGGCCAAGGCCACTACATTCTGCCTTAGGACTCTACCGTGTTCTTGGTATTAATGCCTGGGCTGTGGCTAGGACTGTTATTGTGAGAATGGAAGTAACAAGATTTACATATATGGTCCTCTTTGACCCCCATATTTTTCTTTGTTGTGTTTCAGTCCCTCCCAGCTGCCATGATGATGCCTCCTCAGCCTGTGGTTCTGATGCCAACTGTGTACCAGCAGGGTGTCGGCTATGTGCCCATTGCAGGTGTGTGCCTCTTCTTTGGTAGGCAATCCTGAGATAGAGTAGGACTGAGGAGGGTGGGGCCCAGCATCCCTCTGAAGCTTGGGTAGTGTAGAATTGTGTGAAGATGGCTACTTCAAATGAAGAGCCTTCTGAAACTGACTCCAGTGTCATATCTGAATTATTTATGCATACGTAGGAAATGGTGTTTTCCCTACTGCTGGCACATGTGAGGTGAGTTATAGTTTTTGGAGGTGTAGAAATGTGGTCTTGTACATTTTCTTATGTGGTCACTGAAATGAGAAAACCTGGTTCCTGTTAAGCAGGGCATACTGCATCTTTTTCTTTTGTTTCTCTGTGTAGCTTTGGAGTCTGTCCTGGAACTAGCTCTGTAGACCAGGCTGGCCTCGAACTCACAGAGATCCGCCTGCTTCTGCCTCCTGAGTGCTGGGATTAAAAGCATGCACCACCAGGACCCGGCTGGCATACTGCATCTTAAAAAACATGACTTCATTTGAAAGTATTTACCCATGTAAATTAACATCTGCTTGGGTCATAAAGTCAAGATGTAGCTTTTATGTTTTTTTTTTTCTTTCTAGTCTTTTTGCAACTTTCACAGTGCCTAGTACCCAACTGGCTCTCCCACTAGAACAGGACAGGTCAGGTGAGACCATAGCTGCTTCCTGGCTTCAGCCAGCAGGAAAGACTGTGGATCTGAGAATAGACATCAGGGCAGGCCTGCAGTCACCCCCATTCTCTGCCAGAGTTCAGGGAACTGTAGTCTAAGCAGACTGTGGTGATCCTGCTACCCAAAGGAGATCAAAGGCTAAGGCAGTTGGGGATGGCTGGATCTATAGGGCAAGAGGAAATAGGAAGTCCTGGGTGGGACCTGGTCTACATGGTCCCTGGTTGCTAGTGCTCAGGGTGGGTGTTATCTCGGAGCTGGGACAGCATAGAGGTGCTATGGCTCAGCACTGTGAGGTCTGAGAGTCCTGTACAACAAGAATGGAGTGACTCGTTAACTTTTCAGTCCCTATGCTAGCTGAGCTAGAGAAGATAGTGCAGGACTTGGGAATAAGATCCACCCACATATAGCCTGCAAACAGCCCTGACATAGCTCAGGCCTCCTGCCTGAGAGAAATCTGCCTGCAGGAACTAAGGGCAGCACTCTGCAAAGGAGAGGGAGGGTTACATTCCCAGGTCTCTGGACCCTTGGAGTATTTGGAGTGGAGTAGGTTGTCACCAGTCCAGCAGAGACCAGAATATACAACCTGTAATAGAGGGCAAACCAGTTAAATGGAGCATGACCCAGGACCGTAAAACAGTGTGGTTATTCAAGGAGAGAATCTTAAAAATCTGAGAATGGGGTCTCAGAATGTGTGTTCTCTGGAGTTCAGTGACTGGATCATGAGGTCTGAGGACTGGGTTCCCAAAGTGGTTCCTGGGCTTCTTTTTGAAGTGCGGTCCCGCCAGTGCTTTGTCAAATGCACCACTGGTGTGCACAGAATTTGTCATTGAGTTGTTCTGAGCTGGAGATCTGAGTGGGGAGAGCCAAGTGGAATGTAGTGAGCAAAAAGGGTACCCTATTGTAGCAGAGACAAAGGGTCACAGGTGGGGACCGTGCAGCAGAAGTATCTTCCCCCAGTTTCTGAGGCCAGAAGTCTAAAACGAGGGCCACAATCCCTTCTGAAGCTCCAGAGAGGGCCCTTTCTACCTTTTCCAGCTCTTGGCATTATTTGGTTTCTGGTCACATCTCCCCAGTGTGTTTTTATTTGTACGCTTGTGGTCACCACTCTCTTTGTGTGTTTCTGTCTTATATGCTCATTGGACAAGGACTTTTCTGCTCCTTTATGATCTCATTCTAACAAGGGTACACCTCTTTCCAAGTAAGGCCTATCTGCAGGCACACAGATTGGACTTGAGCCTATCTTTAGGTGGGCAGATGGGTAGGGAGGCAGCAGAGACAAACTTATGTCCAGTTACTGACACCAGAACTAGTTCTGAATAAAAGATAAAAGTTGTTGACCAGTTTATTCTTTCTTGGCTCCTGTCCTTCCTTCTCTATAATGCCCCTAGACTGCTCTAGAATGTGTATGTTAGGGAAGACTCCTCTATAAATAGACTTTAATCCTTGCTTTTGATGTACATTTTGAAAGTTAGAAACAGTCTCCTACTGATGGAAAGGCTGCCACAGAAATAAAAGAATATTTTTTTCCTTTGGAGACCAGTCTGCTCTGTCCCCATGTAAGCATGCTTCCAGGAAGTGAGGACACTTCCCAAGCTACTGCAGAACTGCAGCCAGGTTCATCCCCATTTGTTCTCTGAAGGGGCTCAGGCCCATGGGGCTAGTGGAGTTAGGTCTTCCCAAAGCCTGTGACAGGCCCTGCAGTTCTTTGTGTTGCCCTGTCTATCTGGCCAGGTATACCTGGATACTGCTTAGAAAGCTGCTCTCGTTCATTACTACTGCTCACACCGTAGTGTTTGGTGAAGTGACACAGTATGCCTTTTCAGTCTCTTGAGAACCTCTTTGTATCTGCCCAAGGCTTACATTCAAGGTCATAGTTGCTGCCTGTATTTTTGTCAGACTGAATTGTCCACTGATAGCTGTAGCAGTGTGGACTTGAGGTTTGTTTTGTTTTCTGAGCTATAATTTGTTACTATCTTGTTTTGTTACTCAGTGACTCCAGATTGGCCAGCCCTTCAGTCTGAATTGTGTGCTTTTTGATGTCTCACATTCTATGTGAGCTTCCTGACTTTGACACAGGAAACCTCTGGCTGTCTTGTGCATTTCCTTCCTCCATGCTGGAATTAGCCACTTCTCCTTGAACCCAGGCTTCCACTAATAGAATCAGTTCTAGAAAAGTTCTTGAATTGTTTTTTGTAGAATCAATTCTAGAAAAGTTCTTGAATTGTTTTTTGTTTTGTATTTATCTTAATCATTGGGAGGGTTAATAAGCATACTGCTTCACTGAAACTTGATGCCCAACTTTGATTCTTATCATTCCTATATGTTTGTGATGACAGAGCCATTCTATCAGATTACTTGGAGTGTCCTGTGTAGAGACTGACAGGGGCTGCCATCTGGTTTATGTAGCTGCTTTCAGGGTATCTCAGGCCACAGAAGTAGGAGCAGCAGTTCACCCAGTGCATTTTTATTCCTGTTGCTCTCTGGCTTCTCAAAAGTGAGGTCAAGTCACTTGATACTTCTTGTTTCACATTAGCGCCAATCACTGTCCTGCAGAGTTTGCTCTCTTGGGAGAGACTCACACCCTTGACTATTCAGGGTGCTAAGTACATGCACACAGACCATGCATGAAAAAGGACTGCACTCAAGCACCTGACCCTGAGGTGAAATAAGTCTGTGAGCAATAGAAGAGGAATGAGGAGTCTCACAAGTTAGCCTGTTCTCATTGTCCATTGGTCCTCCCCTGCCATATGCCCGGGGGCAGAACATAGCCAATAAGTGCCAGCTGCTTCTGCATATCAGAAGATATAGACTTTGTTCTTTGTGTCTAAGGTTCTGGATTCAAAATTACAGCTGCTTCATTGCAGAGCTGAAGCTGAAGGCTGAGGATCAAAGGTTAGCTGTGTGTTTACAAATCCACTAATTTGAGAACTTAGAAATGCCCCATGCTATGCAGCCTGCTCCTGAGCCCATGTAGCCAGCAGGAGAAGCCAGGGGTCTTTGGCTGTTGGTGTCAGTTCTGGCCTGTTGCTGTGAGGCCATTGTAGGGCCCAGG
Organism: Ondatra zibethicus; assembly: GCA_004026605.1. Classification (NCBI taxonomy): domain Eukaryota; kingdom Metazoa; phylum Chordata; class Mammalia; order Rodentia; family Cricetidae; genus Ondatra; species Ondatra zibethicus. The sequence goes on from PVIU01009469.1 coordinate 47,786, forward strand.
CTGTCTGTGCTGCCAACAGTTCTTCTTGAATGGAAAGCTCCCTTGATTTTGTTTTCAGAGTGGCATTCTATTTATTGGTGCAGATACTCTTGTTTCACTGAATTGTGCCTGCCTACTGTCTCCATAATGTGTGCTTTGTAGCTAAATGTCCTTCTATTAAAAATGAATTGTTCCTACACCATCAATTTGTGTCCATGGATGAAGAGGAAGGATCTTGTTACATCACAAGATGATGCCATTGACTGGCCCTTATTGAACAAGGTGCTTTAGAGTGGGGCTATGGGTTCATTCCCGTATGTGTGGCTCCTCCCTATACCCACTTGAACCTGCAAGGACCTTCTTTGGGGCCCAAGGCTGCAGGGCTCCTGTCCATCTTTTACCTACAAGGTTGGCTAGTCACCCCACATCTCCTCTCACAAATTCAAGGAAGTTTTGATAAGCTGGCCAACACTTAGTCATGGTGACGGGTCAAACTTGGATTGGGGCTCTGGTATCCACTCTGGAGGAAGAAAGATACCAGGGTCAGTCTTACTTCTTTGTATGTATTGACCTGCTCCCCAGGGAGCTGGTTTATAAGAGCAGATGGCTGTAGGCAGCTCTCCTATGCTGACCCCATGCAGTTGGTCTATAGGTTTTACAACAGTTCCCAGTCCTTTCTTCCCCTGTACCCAGCTAAGCTGAAAAAATGTTGGAACAATCTGGACAGAACCCCAAGGGAACTGCTGTTTATATTTTTGGTTGTGAGCCTAGCTTTTAACGGCTGAGCCATCTCTCCAGCTCTACCTGGGCTGTTTGTAGTCATGTACTTTCCTTGTGTTACTGTAGTGGCTGTGGCTGTGTTTGTGCACAGGCACTTATCCATCCAGTTGAGGTTGTTTGAGTCCTTTTAGGAACAGACTGCTGTCTTAGACCTGGGCCAGGCAGCATACAGCCTACTATCCTCAGTGAAGGTGGCATTCTGTCCCCTTCTTTGTTATCACTGAAAGGCTGAGCAGCATGGCATTATGCTAACAATTTGTGATATATGTGGTTGCAACCTACCCAGGTCAGTCAGGACAAAGGCACAAAGGTAGAGGCCTGGCCCACAGGGTACTTAGGAAACCTTCTGTTTCTCAGTTTGTGCCCCTTCATCTAGCACAGGGTGCAGGGATCCATGTAGCATCAGTACTGAACCCTCTGCCAGCAGCCTTTCGTTGCTCACATGGCAAAAGAATTGGCTCCCCTGGAGCCTTAGACTGCTGAAAACTGATGTACTTTGTGATATGTGTATTGTCTTCATTGTGAAAAGCTAACAGCCTTTCTGAAATGTAAATGTTTAGTGCCTGCTGTATGTAGCTTTACTGTAAATGGAGACTGCGCTTATGTTTTGGTGTAGGAGGGTCTTAGACCCGAATAATCACACAGAAATTATATTAATTGCAACACTGCTTGGCCAATAGCTTAGTCTTATTCCTAGCTAGTTCTTATATCTTGAATTAACCCATTTCAGTTAATCTATGTATCATCACAAGGCTGTGACCTACTGGTAAGGTTCTGGAGCATTCTGGCATCCTCCTTTGGCAGCTACATGGCGTCTCTCTGACTCTGCCTACTCTCTCTGTATCTCAGTTTTGATTTCCCACCTGGCTTTACTCTGCTAAGCCATTGGCCCAAGCAGCATTATTCATCAACTAATAAAAGCAGCACATATACAGAAGGACATCCCACATCACTTTATCTTACCAATGCATGCATGGTTACTGTAATGTCTTTGCTAGGCTGTAAAAGTAAATTAGAATGTTGACATAAGCAGACTTTGGAGTGTGGGGTGAAACAAGCATAATACTTTGCTGTTCCCATTCTTAGTAAAGACTCCTATCTATGAGGAGTCTTCTAAGTTCTTGAAGTAGCACATATGGCTACCAAATTGTCGTTTTGCTCCTGTAACTTTTGATTGGAAAGGTCCAACTTGAATTTTTTGTTCAGAGAGAAAATACATCAGGAGAGGAGACCTCAGTGGTGAGGAGGATGGCCCATCCCATCTGCCATAGGCCTCCTTGTTGGGTCTGTTTCCAAGTCAGACTCAAGGTAGCCTTTCCCTTTGAGGCAAGTCAAATGTACTGTTCCTTCCTTCAGCACTGCAGCTTTGTAACCCCACTGCTTTTGGTTTTTGGGAACAGGGTTTCTCTCTAGCCCTGGTGGTCCTGGAATGTACCCTGTAGATCAGGCTGGCCGTGATCTTAGAGATTCACCTGCTACCTCTCAAGCATTACAATTAAAGACATACATCACCACGCCCAGTTGACCCCCTCTTTTTAACCAAACTTCATCTTTTGTTTTCAGGGATGCCTGCAGTCTGCAGCCCTGGCATGGTTCCTGTGGCCATGCCCCCACCAACTGTGGCTCCTCAGCCCCGCTGTAATGAGGAGGACCTCAAGGCTATCCAGGACATGTTTCCCAACATGGACAGGGAAGTAATTCGCTCTGTGCTTGAAGCCCAGAGAGGGAACAAGGATGCTGCCATCAATTCCTTGCTGCAAATGGGTGAAGAGTCCTAGACCCACCTGTGCCCCGTGGCTTCACACCACCGACCCTTGGACTTGCCCATCCAAGGCTCCCCAGGGTCACCATCCCCAAAAGATTCCAATGAAAGACCATCCACGTACCCCTTCCTTGGACATCTGTGCTGCCCCTTCCTACCTATTTCGGGGATGCATGTGGATTTTTGGTTCTAGGCAGGCAGTCCTCTTTATTGTTGGTGGGGAACAGCTCCCTCCTTGTCTCTAGTTGGGTGATGGTGGCATGGCCCTGTTATTGCACAGATCAGTGGTCCTGTTATTTGGGGACCTGCATTTCCCTTTCTCACCCTGTTCTGGAAAGCATTCTTACAGAAAGCAGCTCCCCCTGCCAGGACATTAGAGTTTGTACAGCATCCTTCCAAGCTGATGGATGTCATGAAGTTATTCAGCCTAACTGGGATGGTTGTTGATGGTGCACTAGGTTCATGTGCACTTATTTGCAGGTTATTTTTAGAACTTTCAAGCTAAAAGCCCCTTCCTTCCTCTGGTGTTGTATGTGAACCTGGGCCCTCACCTAGTCCTGGGCCAATGAGATACACTTCCCAGCCATATCCAGCAGGTCTGACCTCTTGTCTAGATCACCTGTCACTGTCTGGCTAGGCTTCAGCCACAGAACTCCAACTTGAATACAGAAGGTGTCCAGACCTGGTGCTTAGCTAGACAGGCCCCACCTAGGCCCTCACTGATAGAGTCTGCTTTCCACCTTATTCTGTTTAGTACCAGCACTATGGAATTACTCCAGGGGCTGTTCTTGTTGACAGGCTTTTATCATTCAGCCCAGAGTCAAGTGAAGGAGAGAGATGGGCAGGTGTAGCACAGTGTTTACTTCTAAAAGGCATCCAGGCAGCATGACACTACTGACCTGCAGCAGACTTTGTTGACCCATACTGTAGCTCAGCTTGAGTGATAGAATCCCATGCTTCAATTAAACCTTCATGGAGGTAGAGGTGCCTGTACCTGTCTAGTGGACATTGTGTATTGTATTTTGGGTTGCAAAGCTTTGGACCCATGACCTTTCTATAGATCAATTTAGGGACAGAATGGGTGACACCTGGTCCTAAGATTCAGAACCTTGAAAACTTTCTCAAAATCGATACACTGTACAGGTAACATTAAGAAGCTAGCAGGCATCATCATGTTTGTGGTGTTACAGTTTTGCCTTACATTGCAGTTGCTTCTTGTTTTCCCAAGAGTTTGTACCCAGCCTTTGGATATGTGATCCACCAATATGGGCATGAAGTAACGTGTAGCAGTTGGGGCTTTTTGTGAAAGACTTAAAATAAGAAAGTTAGTGCTTCGGTTTGGGTCTTTCCCCCCTCTAAAAACACAGATTAAGTTTTAATGTCAGCTAAAATATACTACTTTCTGTCATCCATGGGGGTGCTTTTTGTCAAATGTATTGTTCATAAGTATTTATTTTTGTAAGCCTAAAGGCAATATGTGGTGATGGTAAGCGCCAGATGGTGGTAACAAGCACTTTTCTTTAGTTGTAGGTTTTTAAACCTTTCTTTTATCTGCAAAATGGAGAAGAAAGACCAATGTTTGTTAAATAAATTCAACCACTCACTTTAACACAGCCAGGCACTGAAAGTCTCCATTCTAGACTGTTGTGTGACCTTCTACTTGGGAAACAGATGCCGTCTTGTAGTCTGGATGAGTCAAGCAGGACAGGACCTCCTTAAGTGGTCCACTTGGTGTTACCAGCAGACTTGAGACTCTGCAGAGCAGGAATCTCAGTGCCTATCTCTAGGTCTCAGGTGTGGCTATGTGCATCAGCTTCTGTCTTAAGGATGTATGGGCTGAGCAAGGGCTCCTTTGTTCATGTGAGGTTCTGGAGGGAGCATCAACATTTGCTGCCAAGCCTTGAGCGGCCCCCGATGCATTCAGAGGCAGCATTCACTAACTTGTGTTTGCTCAGATGGGGAAGAGTGATGGTTTTAAGACAGATTTAAGGCTTGAGCTGAACAAAGACTCTTCCCTTTATCATGAACATTTTATTTTTTTAATAGATTGAAGAAAGATCACATTTTATAAAACCTGAATGAGACGCCACTCTTAATAGGTTTTGTGCTGTCTTGTCTTGGACTTTCATGTGATGGAGCCCATCTAGTGCAAGGGAAGAAGCAATGTTGGCAGGGCCTGTCTCGGAGCCTAGACATCAGAGCGTGGCTTGCTTGGCCTTCCATCCCATCCTGAGTCTTCTTGAGATAAAAAGTTGTTAGAGCTGGAAGGAGTAGCTCCGAGGCAAAGGCCATAGCAGTGTAGACAGGCTTCTGGGTGGGGACCAGACTCTCACTGGGTGACACTGCTGTTCTTGCCAAGTTTCAATATTCAAGGTGGTAGCAAAGTTTCACAAGGTGATCACTGGAGCCCCTGCCCTCAAACCAGCATTTAAGGGTGGGCATGGGTCTGGGTATGGCCCAGGCTGTTTTCTTCTCTGGACATGCTGGTTGACTGAAGTTGTAACCTGCTGCACATCTGTGGTCTGACATGGCCACTGGCTTTCATCTCACCATGTGAATGACGCCTACCCGGTTGAGAGAAGTGTTGTGTGACTGGGTTCTGCCCTTTCCCTCCCAGGTCACTCTTTACAGATACTGGTGTCATCTGATACACTGTCTGGAGGTTGGTGGGAATGGTTCTCAGAACTCTGTGTCTGTGGTTATCTTGGGGATGGGGTTCAAGTCCAGATTTTTCTTTGATTATATGATATATTTTTACTTTTCAGCCTTCTAATTTAATAAGTGGTCTATATAAAATAGAAAAATAAAGTCCTCTAAGGAAATGTTTACCATTTTTGTTCTTGAGTGTTTTTTAATAAAGATCACTTTATACTAGTACAGGGAACCAGTAAACTCCCTTGTTCATGACCCACTACAGGGCTGTGCTGAGCAGCACTGAAGGTGATTGAGAAGACAAGCCTGAGGCTCGATGTGAACCAGGCACTCAGTTTGGGTGTTTCCAGTAAGAAGCAGGGCTCTGCAGGGAGTGGCAGCAAGCGAGTACTTTGGTTGTTATTGGCTCCTCTGTGAAAGTATCACTTCTAACCTTTCTTCTCCAGGCCATTTTGAGTGCCCACAATTTCTCAGAAAGTTGATTGTATCTCCCCACATGGTTATTCATCCCCATGTGATAGTCTTCTCAAGCTCTCTTTAGTCTCTGAAGACAAGTACACAGCTTACCTGCCCCTCTTCTCACTGGGCCAGGTAAGGAGGTGCTGATGGAGTTTCATGGTCATGTTGATGTTTGCTTCATTATAGCTGTAGGTTATGTGCTGGGGCAGCAGCTGGTATAACCTTCCCTGCACTCTTTGAAGTAGGTAAGTAGATAGGAAAGCACCCTAGCAGTGAGCACCACGGGGGAGGCCATCCTGGGTGGTGAGTGTCACTGCTGTATCAGCAAGGAAGGGTCTCCCACCTCATCCTGAAAGCAGTACTCTGCAAAGTGTGATCTTCAGGCCTTAAGTCTGTGCTCCAAACAGCTGGCAGAAGTTGTGTGTCAGCACTGGATATGATGCTGATAAGGGGCATTTATTCTCAAAAGCTTTTCTATGACAAATGACACTTTCCTAATTGCTCATCAGAGTAGAGTGAAAATTGCATTAGATTTCAGCAGGCAATTAGGGTTTGTTCTCTGTTTGCTGCTTTTCCTCAAGATGAGCCACAGTGCTGGGCATGTATGGTGGACACAGGTCTGAAGTCCCAGGTGCAAGGTGTTTGATAACAGGTCCTGCAGCCAGGACATGGCCTTGGCTCAAGAACAGGACTGTTGTCAAGCTAGGATGTTAGAAAAGTAAGAGTCTCATCCCTAGGTCAAGCTAGGGAAAAGGCAACCTGATAGGACAAAAAGTCAAGGGATGAACAACAGAAATTCATGATTTATCTTTTTCCTACTGTCTTAGGTTGTGGTCTACAGTCATTTAGTCCAGAATCTGTCTGGGGTGCATAGAAATAAAAGTGTTTTTTTCTGGAGAAGCAGGAGTTGATGCAGGCCTACTAGCATCCAACACTGACCACATGCGAGTGCAGTGGGAAGTTAGGAGCACTAAGAAGCAAGCTGTCAGCTGGGATCAGCAGAAGCAACAATGCTTCCAAATCCCTGCTGAAGTATGTATGCTGGATTTTTTTTAAGGTTTTAAAAACAGGATTAAAAACATTGCAAGCAAAAATCAACAGACTACTAAAAGCATCCAACAATGCCAAAAAAAAAAAAAGAGTTGAATATTGAGAATTAAAAACCAAGCCTTAGGGTGAACTTCTTATATAGGTTGGTCAGGACTGAATGATGAGCTGGAAAATGGAGCCACAGAGAGGAGGCTCTGTGTGAGTAGATTAGAAACTAGTGGAGGAGACTCTGCCCTTCATGGCGTCTCAGGGTTTAGGGAAGGAGGCAACATGTCAAAAAAACAGTGGTGGAGAACCGACAAGATGCAAGGACTGTAGAGAAGCCCAAAGCGGGGGAGCGGGGACCTGTGTGAACAGCACAAAGCATTTTATTTAACACAGTATTTAATGTCTGGCAAAGTAATGTGAAAGATGGGGTTCACTAGAGGCAAAGCAGAAGAGATGACTAGCCCAAGTGTGAGCTAGCATGTTACATTTTCAGAGCAGCTACTGAAATGATAAGATCCTTACATTGCCATTTCAGGGCTCTGCAATGATTCAAATGTGTGTGTCCACACCATCATGCCTCTTACAGATAAGAGGACTAAGGGTCAGTCTTAGTCACATGTTTCCTCTGGGCTTTGTGGGATCAGAAAGATGAGTTATGCAAAACAGGTGGGGGTCACCTGCATCTGAGCTTTCTATCCGAGGGGTGGCCCTACTTTGAGTTCTATACTCCAGGCTCCAGCATTTTAACTATGGGCTCTCAGTTATAGTCTATATAGGGATCCTAGCATCTTGACTCTGGACTTTAAGCTTTTGTTAACTTCAGTCCCAATGTAGACTTGGTTTACCTGTTTTGAATTCTGCTTGCCTGTCAGCTGTAGTAGTTCTTATTAAACAAGCCAAATGGCCATGGGTGCACACCAGCTGCTGAGCATCCAGAGCCGTGGAAAATGATCAGAGTTTTGTCATGGGGTGGACAGAAACAGACCTAACACCTGATTCTACAAAGGCCTACCTAGCATGGGCACAGTGGTATGCCACATGATCCCAGTGTCAGCAATGGCCTGCCTTTGCACTGACAGTCTTGATCTGGTATTCTCACCCATGCATACACTAGAACACTCACATACCAACCTGGAGGGGAGGCTGGAGACCCAACACCTTGTGGTATTTCTAAAGATGTTTCTCAAGGGAGTCTTGCCTCTCCTTCAGGTATGTGTCCATATCAGCCTGAGGCTTGCAAATGAATAAGACTCAGAGTTTTCCACTAAGGAGGTTAGCCTCAATCTCTGCTGTCCGGTTGGTGCTTGGTTCTGAGTGCATGTCCTCGTCAACTTGTTCTTGAAAATTATATGATCCAGGGCCAGTCGCCACAGATTCTGCTCACCACACCCCTGAGATGCCCCTGGATCCAGAACTTATCAGGGCTATCAGGGCCTCTGGAAGAGGTTTGCTGTTCATTTCTTTGCTAGCTTAGAGTCCTGTTGTCCTTGCTGTTTCAAGACCCCAATCTTACAATGTCTCTTCAAAGACCATCCCATGTAGGACAGCCCATCTTCATGTTCTTTACTGCTCTCTTGAGCATAATGTCCTCCAAGACCTGATGGAGGACAGGTCTCTCCTCACCATCCATCCATAAAGCAGCACTGGGGTCTCTCCTGATGGAGGACAGGTCTCTCCTCACCATCCATCCATAAAGCAGCACTGGGATCTCTCCTGATGGAGGACAGGTCTCTCCTCACCATCCATGAAGCAGCACTGGGGTCTCTCCTGATGGAGGACAGGTCTCTCCTCACCATCCATCCATAAAGCAGCACTGGGGTCTCTCCTGATGGAGGACAGGTCTCTCCTCACCATCCATCCATAAAGCAGCACTGGGGTCTCTCCCTCACCATCCATAAAGCAGCACTGGGGTCTCCTGGACACTGTCCACAGCTCTAGGAGCTAGCAGCAGCCAGGCCAGTGCTGAGTGCATCGTTGTATTAGCAAACTCCCATTCCCACCGTGCTGTACCCCACCAGCCCGCCAGGCCAAGGAACTTAAATGAGGTACACTGAGGCATATTACTTTGTCCTAGATTAGACTCTTAGGTCTGGCCTCTTGATCTGAGACTCTGGGCTAACACTTAGAACCGTCTTGCCCTGAATATAAGTGACATATTTAACCCCATAGGGAGGCCTGTGGGTTTTATACCATGATACCACCTGTGTCCATGCCAGCAGGCACCTCATATTCCATCCTGTCCTTACTCAGCACAGGTGACTATCTCAAGAACCTGCAGATGGAGCACCTGAGACCCTTGTCATCTGACTGGGAGGGATCCAGGTTCTTCCCAGAATCCCAGTGCCACCACCTGTTCTCTAGGACAATCCCCAGAAGCACACCCAGACAAGGGACTCAGGCTGGTGAGTCTTTTTTTGTTGTTGTTTTATTTTGTTTTGGATTTTTGAGACAGTTTCTCTGTGTAACAATTCTGACTGTCTTGGAACTCACTTTGTAGACCATGCTGGCCACGAACTCATGGAGATCCACCTGCCTTTGCCTTCCAAGTGCTAGGATTAAAGGTGTGTGCCACTATTGCCCAGCTATTAAGGATGCTCTCCCAGTAGAAGTTAGTGAGAGACAGTGATGGGGGCCATCAAGCCAAGTTGCCACTTCAGAGAAAGGCTCTGCTTGGCCAGGTCAGCAGGGACATAGTTTGTCCATTTGCAGATCATGGTAAGAGCCCATTCCAGCCAGTCCTTGGCTTAAGGACCCCTTAGGGGATGAGTTCTAGGCACTTTCAGCTCAGCATGTGGGGCAGAGTCCCCTAAGGAAGTTCCTCCCAGGTGTGAGCAAGGAAAGAAAATGCAGGGACCAGGTAGTGTATTTCTAGTATGGGACCTCAGGACACATGGCTCTCTGTTAGGGTCCTTACCAGGCTGCCTTGCAGTTATCTCTCTTGGGGCACATGGCTTCACTGGGGACTATCCAGTCCCTGCATGAAGCCATTTGAAGTCACTTTATATGCTGTGCATTTGGTGACACAGGTACATTTGTTGTTGTGGGTTTTCAAATATTCCTTGGCTTTGCTTTGGTATTGGTTTTGTTGTGTATTGATCATGTAAACTATTTGATTCAAAGTCAAATTGTAAAGATGGATCCACAGAGATTGAATTCTCGTCACCACCACCCCTATAGGGCATACCTGCTATAGGTACCCATCTCAGTGTCCTTCCTTGATACAGTGTATACTGAATATCAGCATTCTACACAGATTCAGCCTCTTTCCCCTCTCCTGCATATTTTTCTTAAGTTTCCAGAAGACCCCAGCTGCCATCAGACATCCTCCTTTCAGCTGCAAGCCATACTGCTGTAGTGTCTCTTCCTGGGAACTTTGCTGTTGTTCCCAGTGTGGCTGTGACATGTTTATCTTAGGGACAGATCCCTAGGTGATGCAATAGTAAGCCCAGGATAGACCTGGGATGTGCATACCTCTCCAGATTCTGTGACTCCCCGGTAGGCCCTAGCAGCCTGGCTGTCATCTGAATTTCTCTGACCTGGAGCAAGACTGAGCAGGTTCTGTGCATTTGAGGAAAATTTGTTGCTTTCCTCTCAGTCTCTTCTCTGTTCTCAGCTTCTTTTTCTGTGTTGTTTCCACATTTTTATTCACAGTTAGGAAAGCATTTTCTTTTTGTTTGTTTTTAGAACTTGAGTGGAGTTTATTTGAGGTAAAGGGAATTGGAAGGTGATGCACAATTAATAAAAACTCAGGGTCAGAAATTGGGGTTCAACCTGAAGATCCGAAAAACAAAACAGCCAGCCACTGGTTCTTACCTCGACCTCAGTCTGAAATGGCGATCCTGCCTCCCGGAATCTCAGAATGAGACTGTGTCTGAGAGCTGTCTCCTCCCATTTTATAATCCTCTCTAGGGCTGGAATCAAAGCTGTGCACCACTGGGACTGGGATTAAAGATGTGTGTTACCATAACCTGATCTATAAAGCTGACCAGTGGAACTGTTTTACTCTCAGATCTTCAGTCAGTCTTTATTTTTTAAAATACAATTGAAATGCCACTACAGGAAGGGAATAGAGAATGGGAGAGAGAGAGCCAGAGAGAGAAAGAGAAGAGACAGGAAAAGTCCTGCCTGCCCCTTCAGAGGAACAGTGAGAAAGAGAGACTTTTTTTCAGGTTTTAAGGAAACTTACCCATGCTTTTTCCTAATGCATATATAGTGTTTAAGTTCTTTTACCTCTGTCTGACTTTTCTGAGTTACTATTATTCTATTGCTCTGAAAAGACACTGACCAAGGCAGCTTATAAAAGGAAGTATTTAATTGGGAGCTGTTTCAGAAGTAAGTTCATGATCATTATGGTGGAGATGTGGTAGCAGTCAGGCCAGCTGGCAGGCTTGGTGTGACAGGCAGAAGGCAGAGAGAAAGAGAGCCTGGGCCTGGCATGGACTTTTGAAATCTCAAAGCCTACCTTCAGTATCATATCTCCTACAACAAAGCCATGCCTCCTACCCTTTGTAAACAACCAGGAACCAAACATTCAAATATATGAGCCAATGGGGGCCATCCTAATTCAGAACTCCACAGTTTCAGTCAATGCCTGTTCCTCAGAGGATGTGTGATTCAGCAGCAGAGTGTTTGTCTAGCATGCATGAGTCTGTTCATTCATCACCCACAGCAAAAATGACAGTGAACAGAATATGTAGACTAGATCCAGATGTCATTTCTTGGTCACTATCCAGTTAGCTACAAATCTCCTTTGCCTTAGCCTCCATGTTATTGTACTCTAAATCTCTGCACATACAGGGACTGCATCTCTTTCCCTATCCATGTTTTGTCTACAGGACACTGACCACTTTAATCTTCTTTCTTACAATCACTTCTCTTTTCACCATTCTGGCGAGGTTATTATTGTTGGCACTCATGTACACACTTCATAGTAGGTAGATTAGGTTTTAGGAAAAGCGTGGTAACATTGTGCTGGAATTTATGTAGTCAACATGTTAGGAGGCAAGCCCTCCTGCTGCAGCCGGTCTTCTGTTTAATAAGCCTCACATATGCTCTGAGCACCATTGTTGCCTTTCTGTCTGGGCTTAATCATGCTTTCATTTTGCTGTCTTGGAGAATTTTAAACCTATCTTCTCTCCTAAATGTTTACCCTTGGGGTAGATGGAAACACAGGGGTCTGAGGCAGTATCTGCACCTGCTCTCTGCCCTCATCCCAAAGTCTCTCTGGCTTTTCTGTTGATTCTTTTTTTTTTTCTGTTCTGTTGGTTCTTTAAAAGTTTTCACAACCCATGAGCTGAACCTAGAGGTGGTATCCATTCCTCACCAGTGGTCACCATTTTGGTTCTCTCCATAAAGGACATAATGATGAGTTCATTCCAAGCACCAAGGTGGGATAAGATCACCAGGAGAGAGCAGAAGACTTAATTGATAATTGTCTCATTGCTGTGACCAAATACTTGACAAGAAGTAATTTAAGGCCATCATGGAGGGGAGGCATACGTGAGCATGAGGAAGCTGGCCACATGGATCTAGTCACAAGCAGACAGCAGGTCTGGCTGTAAAACCAGTGCCTTACTTTAAAAAACCTACCTCTTAAAGATTCCACACTTTGCAAACAGTGCTAGCAGCTGGAGATCGAGTATTTGAACACACAAGTCTATAGAGAACATTTTGAGTATTTGAACACACAAGTCTATAGAGAACATTTTGAGTATTTGAACACACAAGTCTATAGAGGACATTTTGAGTATTTGAACACACAAGTCTATAGAGGACATTTTGAGTATTTGAACACACAAGTCTATAGAGGACATTTTGAGTATTTGAACACACAAGTCTATAGAGGACATTTTGAGTATTTGAAAACACAAGTCTATAGAGAACATTTTGAGTCTGTAGAGAATATTTCACATTTAAACTACAACAGGATCATAGAACTAACAAGAAGTGGGGCAGGAGTAGTCACATCCAAAGGGACATCAGAGAACATGAAGTCACATTGCATCACAGGATGGCTAAAGGACTACCATGTCACTGTGTGCCTCAGGCTCTAGGACAGCTGAAATACCAGAGGAAAAAAGAATCCCACCTGGCTTCTAAGGTTCAGAGCAGGCTCAGCAAGGTAGCAACCCAGACTGTGCTGGACAGTGGAGGAGCTGAGAAGAAGGTTCCAGGAGGCAGGGCACATTCAACCTGATACTGTGGAGATATAGAAAGCTAGATGTCACTGCATCCAGGACATTGGCAGCAAGTTGGTGGAAGAATAGACACAATGCCAGAGTGCAGCAGAGAGGTAGGACAGCTCTTGTGGGAACACCCTGTGAGTGCAGGCAGAGTAGGGTCCTGTGTTAGGGTTGGGGTGCTGGGTCCATGTTTTTGTTCTCTGACAGCTATACCCCATTCTATACCCCATATTTGTCCTGCACCTATTTAGGTAATGCCACATCCCCCATGACCCAAGTTCCTTGTCTCTTCATCTTAGTGACTGACGGATGGGAGTTGTCCTCTGACCTCCACATGCGCACGATGGCATGCACATGCCCACACTTACATACACACCATTCACTCAGATACAATATTAACAAACGAAAGTTAAAACTAACTAAATGAGGGGCTGAGAGATGGCTCAGTTGGTAGAATGCTTGTCACATAAGCATGAAGATTTGAGGTGAATCCTCAGAACCCACAAAGCAGCAAGACTTGGTAGTGTGTGTCTTTAATATCAGTACTGGGGAGGTAGAGGCAGGCAGGTTCCTTGGACTCACTGACCAGCAAGCTCAGTCTACTTGGTAAGATCCAGGCCACTGAGGGACTGTCTCAAAAAGGCAGTGCCCAGCTTCCTGACAATCCTCCTCTTGTGGGTGCTTGGCATGCTCTTCTCATGGCCTTTGAACTTGTTCACTTGTGCCTGTAGGGCCACTCAGGGCTCCTTCTTCATGCTTCTCCTTCCTGCCTAGCTTTATATGGTGATTTGACTGAGAATGGTTCCCAGAGGCTCATAAGTTTGAATGCTTGGTCCCCAGTTGGTAAACCATTTGAAAATGATTAGGAGGTGTAGTCTTGTTGGAGGAACTGTGTTCTGGGGGCTGGGCTTTGAGGTTTCAGAAGCCTGTGCCAGGCCCTGGGTTTCTTCTCTGCCTACTGCCATTGGATCAGGATGTAAAGCTCTCAGCTACTGCTCCAATATAGCAGTCTGCCTGTCTGCTTCCTGTCTTGATGATCATGGACCAACTCTGAAACTGTAAGCAAGCCTCCAATTACATGCTCTTTTGTAAGAGCTGCCTTGGTCATAGTGTCTCTTCACAGCAATAGCACAGTGACGAAGACACTTCCCTCTCCTTCTCAAGCATCCTCCCTGTCCCTGGTAGAGGAGACCTTACCCAGCCATGCTTATGAGTAGTAATGTGTTCCTCCTAGTATCTACCTTGTTCCCACTGCAGGGCCTTGGGCAGGTCCCCCAGGTACACAAGGCAGAATTGCCAAGTGCTCTTTCCTGGAGTGATTAGCTTCCTGCTTAGCAGGTTAGGCCCTTGAGATTCCCCTGGGTGCTTAGGAGATAGCACACTTGTAAGATCAGGCAAAAGATCAGCATGACTCCGTTTATTTTTTTCATTCTTGGTGCGTGTGTATGTGCAGGGGGTGTTGTGTACATGTTTGTGCTGATACACATGCATGTGGAGGTTAGTGGTCAACCTTAGGTGTTGTCCCTCGGGTGCTGCCCACCTTGATTTTTGAGGCAGGGTCTCAGTGGCCTAGACCTCACCAAGTAGACTGGGCTGGCTGGCCAGTGAGTCCCAGAACCTGTCTCCACTTCGCCAGTACTTGTAGTTGGAGGCCGCTTGTTGGTTCCCAGCTGCTCAGCCCTGAAATAATCACACAGAAACTACATTATTTAAATCACTGCTTGGCCCATTAGCTCTAGCTTCTTATTGGCTAACTCTTACATATTAATTTAACCCATCTCCATTAATCTGTGTATCACCACAGGGTTGTGGCTTACTGGGCTAAATTCTGGTGTCTGTCTCTAGAGGGGCTACATGGCTTCTCTCTGACTCCATCTTCTTCCTCCCAACATTCAGTTTAGTTTTCCCCATCTACCTCTGTTCTACCCTATCAGGCCAAGTCAGTTTTCTTTATTCATTAAGGGTAATCACAGCATACAGAGGGGAATCCCACATCAAGTACTGATACTAAAGACACACATTACCAAATCCTGCTGTTATGTGGGTTCTGAGGATTCAGCTCAAATCCTCCTGCTTATGTGACAAGCATTCTACCAACTGAGCCATCTCCCCAGTCCACCATTTAATTAGTTTTAACTTTCTTTTGTTAATATTGTGTATGGTGTATATGCAAGTGTGGGCATGTGCATGCCATTGTGTGCATGTGGAGGTCAGAGGGCAACTTTTAGAGTCAGTTCTCTCCTGCCACCTTTATGTAAGTTCCAGGGATTAAATTTAGGTAGCCAGGCTTGTGTAACAAGTGCCTTTACCTGTTGAGATATGCCCCAGCTCCTCACTTATGTTTTTAAATTTCTTATTATTTTATGTATATGGGTATTTTGCCTATATGTATGTATGTCTGTGTACTATGTGCATGCCTAATGCCCATGGAGGTCAGAGGATGGTGTCAGATCTACAGGAACAAGTTACAAATGGTTGTGAACCACTGTGTAGTTGCTAGGAACTGAACCTGGGTCCTCTGGAATAACAGCAAGTGCTCTTAACTACTGAGCCTTCTCTCTCGTCCCTCATTTATGCTTTGGAGACAACTCATGAGCATCCTTTTGAACTGTAGACTTCTACTGTGCTATGTATGGGAACAGGACCCTGCTGCTAAGATCTATTTAAAAGCTGCAGAGTGCAACTAAGACCCTAAGCAGTGCTGGAGAGGGTGCCTGAACTGGCCTTCCCCTGAAATCAGATTGATGACTACCTTAATTGTCGTCATAGAACCTTCATCCAGCAGCTGATAGAAGCACATGCAGAGATCCACAACTAAGCGCTGGATCAAGCTCCCAGAGTCCAGTCACAGAGAGAGAGGAGTGATGATATTAGCAAAGGGGTCAAGACCATGATGGTGATACCCACAGAAACAACTGACCTGAGCTAGTGGGAGCTCACTGACTCCGGACTGACAGTGGGGGAACCTGCATAGGATCAAACTAGGCCCACTGAATGTGGGTGACAGTTGTGTGGCTGGGGCAGTCTGTGGGGCCACTGGCAGTGGGACCAGGATTTATGCCTAGTGCTTGAACTGGCTTTTTGGAGCCCATTCTCTTTGGAGGGATCCCTTGCTCAGCCTAGATATTGGAAGGAGGGTGCTTGGTCCTACCTCAGACTGATGTACCAGACTTTGTTGACTTCCCGTGGGAAGTCTTACTCTCTCTGAGGAGTGGATGGGGGATGGGGTGGGGGGAAAGTGGGGGAACCAAGAGGAGGGGAGGGAGTGGGAACTGGGATTGGTATGTAAAATGAGAAAGATTGTTTTTTAAAAAAAAGTTGCTTGGTGGAAATGTGGAGCAGAAGGGATTATCCTACATGTGACAGTTTTCCCCAGGCTGAGTAGCACCCTGCCTTCCTTGTGATTGTAACCCCAGCAAGAACATTCCAGTACTCATCTCTAGGCAGCCTTCTTTTCTCTTTCTCTCTCTCTCTCTCTCTCTCTCTCTCTCTCTCTCTCTCTCTCTCTTTTTATATGGGGGGGGGTGTCTCACTATATAGCCCAGATGAGCCTCCTCATGCGTTAACCTCTAGAGTGCAGCATTACAGGTATGTGCCACCTCACCCAGCTCCCTTTCAGTTCTTTCCTTTGGGGAAGCTTCAGCTATATTGACAATAATCTGAAATCATTTCTTTGAAAGCACCCTGTCTTACTTGCAGATCTGAGTGCCTGGTGCTTGATCCCTTTTTGTTTACTGAACTCTGCCTCACTTGGGGACCCAGAGCTATGTGTACATTCCTACAAGGAAGGGTGTTGGGCATCCTGATGTGGACCCCTGGGCTGCCCTGTCATTGTTGGTGTATTGCTAATGTCTTTTTCTTTCACAGGGATGTCTGCTTTCAGCTTAATCCACTTAGTTTAGTGGTTTAGTTGCAGTTTCTTTTGGTCAGTCTGTGGGGAAGAGATGTCCACTCTCCCATCTAGGAGGAGAAACCCTCTTAGAATATATTTGAAGTGCACCTAGAGCTGTGGTTTCCTCATTGTGTCTCATTGTGATTCTCTGCGGGTCCAGGTCAGCCCTTGTATTTTCAGAGTGGACTCTTAAGTCTGCCACCCTGGCTGGAGCAGGTCTTGCTTCCTGCTAAAGCTCTTCATCTCTTTGTGCCTGTTTCCTGACAGATAAAGAGGACCACACTGTATATATGGCCATAGTCAGGAGTGTCCCCAGACATGGAAGACCTCCACATTTGAGAGTGTCTCTGTCTAGTGATGCTCTTGACTTCAGTGATGGTGCTTGAAATGACTGAGGTTGAAGAAACAACACTTTGATGTGATTTCATGAGGACAGGGACTGGAAATTTCTGTCCTAGAAGCCACACCATGAGATCAAAGGTGAGCTTGGAAAAGAAGCTGGCCCCAGTAGCCTTCTGCTGTTCCACAACACACCTCTTGCCTTGTCGGTCTCTGGACCATGTTTCCCCAGGGGGCTGCCTGCCCGACAGACCTCAGCAAGTGCATGTGAAAGGCAGGTTCACTAGCCAGACCCTGGACCCCAACACCCCGCACAGGAGCTCTGCCATACTGAGTCTGTTGGCATCCACTTCTGGAGAGCAGGATAGCCCAAGCCCATAGCAGGACCCCCTCTACTTACTTCTCCAGAGGCTTTTAGGGCCATAGCTAGCCACTTTGTTCTTATCTTCCTAGGTCACAGTCCCACCATTGACCACATTCTGTACATTTGAAGGTCATCTTGTATCCTTCCCGCACAGTCAAGCCAGGACATTCTCTGTCCCATACTACATGTAGGATTCCTCTTGACACGCTTCCTTCCTGCCTACTTCTAGAACCCAAGCCATAGAGCCCCACATTTCCCTGGCCCCTGTGGCTCCCTGCCATGCTTATAGAATGTTCCTCATTTTGGACAGAGGGAGGAAAAGAAAGGCACCAAGGATAGCCACTTGTATGGTAAACCAATAATTCACAGGTATCTTGAATATAGTGCACCTGAGGAGGCAGAACAGGACCTGGGGTCCCAGCACCACTGCAGCCACAACCCCCTTGGGATCTGAGCAATGCAGAGCACCCTTCTTTTCTGTCCATTACAGCCACCACACACTGATGGGTGCTAGGATGGCCTCCTTAGCCAGCAGGCTCCTCTGTCTGTCTAGGATGCCCTGATGTTGCCCCTGGGTTCTGTGGCAGCTATACTGGTATGTGGTTCCCTGGCTGGCCTTGCTCCTGCCCATGCTCTCAGTGTCCAGCCAATGGACAAGTACCTCTCCCCTATTCCTCTTCACCAGTTTCTCATCCCTTATGTTCCTGTTGATAGCTCTAGCTTCATCCCTGGCAACTCCAAACCATAAGCAGGGAGCCATGCAGAGTGGGCAGGAAAAGACACCAGGAGGAGACACACAGTGCCAGGATTTATTACAGCTTCAGGCTGGATGAGCACAGGCCCCTCTCCAACCCCAGATCCTAGGGCCCCTCCAGCAGGCAGCTGTCTTGCCTGACACAGCTCTCTGGTAGCTTGTCTTTCTTGGACAGTCCCATCTGCCTATGTGCACTTGAGATGACTGGCAAAGGGCTTCTTTATGTGATGAAGAGCACACAGCCTTGCTGTGGGGAGTCGTATAGCCACAGACTCTGTTTTTCTCCAAGACATCTATATGTCACCACAGAGGATGAGCCAAGACAGCCAAGAGGGTCTCCAAGGGCCAAATCCTCCTCTGGCACCCTCCTCAAGTGGATCTTAATTGTCCCGTTACCCTCCATGATGCTGGTTTCACCAAGTGGCAGGCAGAGGGTGGAACAGAGGTAGTGGGAGCCACAGAGGTTCCTTGTGGGCCACATGGAACATGCCTGCCTAAGGTTTTCATTGTCAGTTGTTCAGGTTCTGCTCCAGGTGGAGGGACATGAGGGGTTGGGGGATGCAATTGCCTTCCAGCACTGGACTTTAGGGAGTGTTCATGGATGCCATGGGCAGGGAACTGCAGGCCAGGGCACAGCTGCACTCATCGACGTGGGTATAGGTGTGCTGGATGACTGTACCGTTGGGACACTGCATGGCCACAGCTACGTCATGGACCTTGCTCTCCTGACAGCAGGTGCACTGATGCTCCATGGCCTGGGCCTCCAAGGAGTACCTGTGGACATGGGAGGGTCAGCGTTTCCCATCCATGATCCTCTTGGCAGTATAATGATTCATGGTTCTCTGTGGGCTTGAAAGCTGTCTGACTATCCACCATGACTACTTTCTTGAACACACAGCCTTGCCCTTCCTGGGCTTCTAAAAAAACCACCTTCATCTTGCATCACCTCCCATGATTCTCCTTTCCTTCCATCCTGCTGACCCTATTGAGACTCTTCCTCTGGACAGTCACCTTAAGTCCTGGAGCCAACCTGATACCCTTCCTCCTCCCTTCTCTAACCACAGATTCTTCAACTTTCCTAGCCACTCCTGTTCACAGCTGATTGCAGCCTGGGGCCATCTGGGGACCACAGAGGGATATAACGCTGCCTGTTTCCCTAGACACATTCAGATTCCTGGATACAAGTCCATGGTGAAAACCCAATTCTGTACAGCTAAGCAAGGTTTGCCCCTGACATGACTGGGAGATGGGCCATTTATTTTATGAAGACAGGTATGTGTGACCTCTGGACACCAAGAAGAAGACAGTCTCTGTAAGACCCAAGGTGACAAGGTAGCAACTGTTCTGCTATACTCTTGGGGAGGTAAGGCCCCCACTCACTTGGACATTCCCAAGCAGGAGCCCTCGCAGAAGGTGATGTTGACTGCCATCTCTGTTTCACAGCCCTTATGCCGCAGGATGGTTGTGCTTACACGCACTTGACATGTACTTGAGTCTGCAAAGAAGACGCCATTGCAGAGACCATAGACCCTAACTCAGAGACTATGGACCTGGTAAGGCTGGCCCTCTGTGATGGTTAATAT
Source organism: Ondatra zibethicus (assembly GCA_004026605.1). Classification (NCBI taxonomy): domain Eukaryota; kingdom Metazoa; phylum Chordata; class Mammalia; order Rodentia; family Cricetidae; genus Ondatra; species Ondatra zibethicus. The sequence continues at coordinate 67,570 of PVIU01009469.1, forward strand.
TGACCGTCAACAGGATCTAGAGTCACTTAAAAGGCAAAGTTCTGAGAGATTGTTTAGAATAAACTAACTTCTGAGGGAAGACCCACCCTGAATGTGGGCAGGACCTCCCGTGGGCTAGGTTCTCAGACTGACTGAAAAGGAGAAAGTGTGCTGAGCCCCAGCTTTTATCCCTGTCTTCTTCTTGGCTGCAGACATATCTGACCATCTGCTTCTGTTGCTGTCATGTCTCCCGCCATGGTGGGGCTGTACACTCAAACCATGAGGCAAAGAAAGCCTGCCTTCCTTAAACTGATTTTGTCTGGTATTTTCTCACAGTCTCACAGCAGTGAGAGAAGTAACTGGCACACCTTTCCTGGGTGACCAGCCTGGACTTTGGTGGGATCTGCCACCCATGGGAGAAACTTGGGTTGCTTTTGGTGGGAACTGGACGGAGCTGGAGAACTAGATGAGCATTATCTTCAACTTACCTTCTTTTTCACAGGAGTAACAGCAACCTATTTTCCTTAGGGTTCCCTGCAGGGCCAAGAACAGAGCAGAATAGGACTGGGACAGAGCCAGGATACGGGGTAGAAGCCATGGAGACACAGACTTCTTGGGTCAGAACCTTCCAGGGGCATGACAAGGGTGGACCACCCAAAGGCAGTGCCTCCCAGGTACATACCCTGCAGTTGGACACATCAGGGCAGGACATGGGGAGTGGAGTCAGTACATGGATTCTATTCTCAGCCTTACAGAGGTATACTGTGCAGTTGTCCACGTGGCTGTTCACCCAGGTTTCATTGGGCTGAAATCAAAACACACAATAGAGATCCAGACAGGAACCCAGTTGTGAATGAGACCTGCTCAGGGGAGGATCTGTTGCACCCTCTCCAATTACCTGCACTGCCTGGCCCTCTGGCGTGAAGCAGGCATCCTGTACACACTCCCCACAGCACTGCCCTGGCACCAGCGTGTACTTGAAGCCCTGTGGGAACAGGAGAGGTAGTCAGGTCTCTCATTCATCCCATCCACCCTTCTTAGTATACTCTAGGGGTCCTGGGCCTCCTTGGCAGGAACTCCAAACTTGTCTTTGTTCTGCGTTATACCCCCTTCCCAGGTCTTGCAGCTTAGCTCACCCTGCTTCTTAGCCTCTCTGTCTACTGTATGGTTCTTAACCTTCCTAAGACTGTGACCCTTTAATACAGTTTTTCATATTATGGTGACCCCCCAACCATACAGTTATTTCGTTGCTACTTCATAAGTTACTGTAATGAATTGTAATGTAAATATCTGACATGCAGGACATCTGATATGTGACCCTTATGAAAGGGTCATTCCACCCCAATGGGGTTATGACCCACAGGTTGAGAACTGCTGGTCTACTGGTACCCTACTAGATCTGTTTCTAGTCAGCTCATCAGTCTGCAGGACCTGTCCTCCAGTCCTCATCATCCTCCTACTTTTCCCTTTAGAAAAAACAAGACCTCAAAATTATTGTGAATTGGAGGACTCTCAATGATGGACTGCCATGGGTAGTGTCTCAGGATGTCTCCTGGGCCACAGACTCACCTGGGGGCAGGAGGTGGTACAAAGGATCTCTCTACACTCTACTTTTGGTTCTTGATTGCCCACAGAGAAGCAGGTGCATGTTTGGCAGGGAACATCCCCTGGGAAGTTTGCACCGACCTAGAGCAGATGAGGAGAGCAGCTCTAAGAGAAGGTGGAGGCAGGGGTGAGCACATATCAGGTCTACTCAGCTGAGTCCAGACATGTCCCATGGGCCCAGTTCTTTTCCCCACAGTGTAATTGTTCCCATAGTTGAACACAGGTATTCAGTGGGTAGGGACAGCAGTAAGCTGGGAGACTCAGAAGCTGACCACTCAGATGTAGCAGATGTGGTAACCCCTCATTCCACAGCTCCTGCATGCACACATGCGCACACACACACACGCATGTGCGCACACACACTGGCCTTATGTCCTATGTCTTAAGAGCCCAGACCCCCTCTCCAGATCTACCTTTATGGCAAGGATGCCAAAGCAAGGATCAGGAACTGGAGGACATGGGCTTCCCACCCACCTTGGCCTACCCCTGCTGTTCACCCTGCCTGGGCTGAGCCCTTACCCCATAGAGGGTGTCATTGTGTGTACACATCATGGGTCCTGAAAGGAAAGGGGGTTGATTATGCATCTGGGCAGTGGGGCAGAAACCCTGGCTCCTTCCCATCCCTGAACTCCCCTGCAGCCGGTCTCAGTGCACCCTTCCCTGCGCTTCAGCCCCATTCCTACTCACGGCAGATGGAGCTGGGGCAGCAACTGCCCTCCTCGTAGATGCGGATCAGCTCGTGCCCTGGCTCACACTTGGACAGACTCTTGGGGCAGGTGGTTGTATTGCAGACTGTAGAGAAGTGTCAGGATGCTACCCATTTTGTCGTGCCCCCCCCCCACCTTCTCCCTTTCGGGAAATACTAGCCTCTAGTGTTATTTTTCTTTGGGACCTAGTAGGCTTCATGGCTTTTCTGGGTTTCATAAGGTTCCCTCACTCTTTCATCTCCTTGGTCCTTACCAAGTCTCTGCTCTGTTAGATCAGATCAGAGGCCACCAGTGGTACTTTTAGGTCAAAAGCTGAAGCATCTTGAGACATCCCCCACTTGAATGGCCCAGTGCAGCTAAGCTAGAGTATGTCTCTCCTATGTCCCCAGTAGGTGCTCACCACAGACTGTCTCAGAGCAGCATGGATTGTCAGCCTTGGGCCTGGTCACAGTCACAAAGCCAGCTTTTGTGCACGGTGGGAGCTCCTGGCTCTCACACTGCACTGGCTCACACTGTACCGACACAGAGCTGGGGTCGCACACGCAGGACTGGCAGTTGCTGATCCAGTGTTCTCCCGGCTGAAACAGGCCAAGTCAAGATCTCTGAAGGCTCTGAGGTTCTAAAGTCTCTGGCCTCTCTGCCTGAACTCAACTCCAAGTCATTGTTTGCTCTCAGCAGGTTAGCCCTCTGCTGTCCAGGGTGAGAGCAGGAAGGAAGCCCAGGAGCCCCATGGGCTATGAGGAGTCAGCCACCCTCCCTCCTTCCTCCCTCCTCTTCTTGAGCTCAAGTGGGGGCAGGGGAGCAGCACCACTCACAAACTTGGGTAGTCCATCTGGTCCCACGCAGGCTGGAAAAAAAAATGAGAAAACTGTTACTGAAGATGCTGGGGTTCGAGGCAAGGCAGGCGGGGATCATAGGCTGAGAGAACTGTGCTTAGTCCTGGCCACCTGTACCCCAAGCCAAGACCTCTGTCTTCTCCCAGGGTGGAACAGAAGGCCCTAGAGAATTCTGAGGGTGTCAGGTCCCTGAAGCAGTGATGAAGTTGAATGTCTAGCACTTGGCAAAGGAAGGCAGCTTCTCCGGCCAGCTTCAAGCAGCAGAGTTTAGACAAAATGGTGGCAGGCCTTTAGACGCCTGCCCCAGGCTCCTCTCACATACCAGTCAGACAGAAGAGGGTCTGCAGATGTCTTGGATCTTGGCCTGGCCTGGCAGGTGAGGACCCTATGGGGAACAGGGGTGGGACAAGGCTTGTCCTGTGGTAGGTGAATGGCACTTACGACACTCCTGCACACAGATGTCCATGCGGGAGTTGAAGAGGAGCTGATTCTCAGGGCAGAAGCAGCCCTCTGCCAGCATCTCAGTTGAAACACTCAGGGTCCTAGTGTGAGGAGGGGCAAGCAGCAGAGTGAGGATCAGAAATGAGGTGATACCTCCAAGAGCCAGTCGTGGGGGTCCCAGAGCTTAGATCCTCAGACATGGAAGGCCAGCTGCTACACTGTTACTTAGATTGTGCTCACCTGGAGCTGCAGGATGCCGGATACAGGGGTCCACAAGGCCTGTATTCCTTAGTGGGTGGACAGGAGAGGTCTGTGGGTGCAGAGAGCATCATCAAACAGGTTTGGAAGAACCAAGGAGACTGGAGTCCTGACAAATTGGATACCCCCTACTTACCACATAGCCCTTCAGTGGCATTGCGCCAGTTGATGCACACACCCCAGGCCCGGCAGAGTGTTGCGTAGGCCTCCAGGCTTTGACAGAGCATGTCAGTAACATTGGCATTGCAGTGGTCATTGACACAGGAACGGAAGAAGGTATCTGGAGGGATGAGCCTGTGGCACTCAGCGAAGACCCTATGACAGTGAGTGATCAGGACTGGGAGCTCAGAGCCCAGCAGGAAGGTTAACCAAAGGGACTGCTGCCCAGGCCCACCACCCCAAAGGCCGACTCACTGGCTCAGCATCAGCTCACAGAGGGGTGCAGTGGGACATGGGGTAGAGGTGGATGTGCTGGATACTGGGGGCTGGGGACTGGTACTTGGAGGAGGGCTAGGCTGAGCTAAGCAGCTGTTGTTGCTGTTCCTGGGAACCAGCCAGTCTTTGGCCATGTCCTGGCAGTTGGAAGCTATGGTGCCATCTGGCCGGCGGCAGTCATCTGACTGGCTGTTGGTGCAGGTACCTGGTGAATAGGGTAGAGGTTACAATCAGTTTCTTGCTGTTTTCCATAGACTCATTCCTTCCCCCGACTTAGGGATGCAGAATGAGCCTGGCCATGCCTACTCACCACACTGGCCCTCAGTATTGTTGCTGAAGTATCTGTAGGGTAACCATATCTGGAAGATGTGCCCATCAAAGGTGATGCTGGTGCCAATGGTGGAAATGTTAACGCTCATTGTGGTGGTGCCACTCAAGGACACTGTCACACCATTCTTACTGTAGCCTGAACTTATCAACATTTGGTCCCATATGACCTAGGGATGTCCAGAGGGAAACAGTAACCAGGGAGCCAACTAGGCAGCAGTGGATGCTACTTTGCCAAACACCAAGGACATTTCTATTTATTCCTCAATCTAGATCCAGGCATTTATTCTTTGCCTAGGAAAGCTCCTACAGGTCATATCTGCAGAGGGGAGAATATTCTTGATCCTGAGGGCCTTTCATCTTTGCCTGTGTTGCCCCATGCTTTCAGTGACCTCATGCTTGCAATGTGGCCTTGGGGCTCTACCTGCCAGAAGACTCACCAGGCTCTCCTCCTTCCCACTGCCAGTGGTGGTGATGGTGAGGACAATCTCCATAGAGTTGTAGTTCACACTGAGGGCACGGGGACAGAAGGTGGCATTGGTGGTAGCCCCACAGTAGTAGCTGTGAGCAAGGATGCTCAGGTTGCCATGGCGAGGGTGGATCTCTCTCATGAGCACCGAGGTACAGTTGTCCAAGAAAGTATAGGAGGTGCCATCAAATGTCAGGTAGTGTGACTGCCCCCATCCACTGCAGAAGCCTATGGAAGACTACAGTTGAAGGCTCCCTTCCCAGCCCTGTTACCCAGCACCACCTCTGGATAGTTCCTTCAGGGGAACACAGTTGCTTCATCTACAAAATAGTTATCTCCCAAACCATATCTACCTTGGGAATTGTGAATATGATGTTGGTCTTAAAATGGAATAATCCCAAATTACCTGGGTGTTCCTTGAACCTGATGATAGTGTACTTAGAGAGAGAGACATGGAGCAGAAGGCTATAAGAAGATGGAGGCAGAATAGAGTGATGAAGCCACAAGTCAAGGTCTCTGTAGCCCTTAACTGGGAAAGTCAAGAAGGATTCTCCATAGAGATGCCTTGCCTGTCTTGATCTGACTCTAGCTCAGGGATGTGAGACCCTGAGTTTGCTGTTCTAAGTCCCAAGTTTGAGTCATTTAACACTCAGTAATAGAAGTTGTCATCAGGACTGCAAGAAAGGACTCCCATTGTGGCTCTTTGCACCCTACCCCTTCCTGGTCACACAGCCCCTTACTCTGTCCCATCCATGTTGCCAGCCTCCCTGTGCACACAATGCCCACAGGCTGGCACAGCATTTACATGTGCTGTTTGTGACTGACACACTAAGATCAGATGCCTCAATCCTGTCCCATCTTGCTGGACCATCCCACGCCTGCCCTCTGCTCACATTCGCACTCATAGTGGAAGTGGCAAGGCTCCTGGTCCCACACTTTGATGGGCGAGTGCTTGTTGACACAGGTGACATTGTCCACAGGCTCTGGCTCTTCGAGGATGATTTGGTTATTTCCCTGGCACCTAGCCACTGTACAGTTCTCCAGGGTCCAGGACTCATTCACCTGAGGCAGAAGATATGCAGGGTGTTCACCTTGAGGTCATGTGGAGACCTAAGCTCTGTCCTTTCTGGACCCCCAGGTCCCTACAGATAAGAACCACAGAAGGCAGCCAGCTCTGCTGATCAAGACCCCAGATCCCGTGCACCTCTCTCAACAGGAGCCACTGGAAGATGGGTCACTGAGATAGGCTACATGGTTGAGGTGGTGCTTTAGGTGAGCATTAGCCGTGACTCAACCCAAATGCAGTTGTCCCTGAGAACCCATATCCACACCACATCAGAGGGAGGCAGAGGGAGAAGGGAGGCTCACCTGCCGGGGAGGGATGGCATTATCACAGCCAGGAAGCAGGGTAGACAAAGGCACATGGGTAGAGGGCACTGGAGGTGAAGAGGAGGGACAGGCATCCTGGAAGCGGTCAAGCTCACAGTTTTGGTTGCAGATGGCATAGAATTGGCAGCCAGCTCCATCAGTCTTATTGTAGATGACATCTCCTGTGGAAGGAGAAAAAGATACAGAAAGACATAGCCACACCCTATCTGAAGGGGCAGGGTAGCATCAGGGGGAGACATAGGGGCAGCCTGCCTGAAGGAAAAGGTTGTACAGAGAGGGCATAGACTGAACTTTACATGCATGAAAGGGCTCATAGCTCCCAACGCTGACAGACCCAGGGGACAAGGGACATGAGGTAGGGAAAACATGGATTTTTCTACTCACCAGGTAGGAAGAGCTGTCCAAATGCCCGGCAGAAACAGGGTGATGGGGAAACTGATTGACTGGAAAAGACAGTAGACCTAAGGGTACTGAGGCCCAAGGGAGAAACAGTAGACATGCTGAAGGTCACCTGACTGCTGGGGGAAAGTTCAGGGGTGTGGGTGGTCTCTGCGGTGGAGGAGGGGGCCGCAGAAGGGCCCGTGGCTCCAGGTGAAGTTGGGGTGGTCAGAACTGGAGAGGTGGGAGTGGGCACTAGGGAAGAGGAATGGGGCACAGTGGAGCTAGTGGCCACAGGGGAGGAAGTCATGGTGTTCGAGGTTGGGGAAGTGTGAGTGGACAACAGGGTAGAGGTAGAAGGAACAGTGGAGGGGGTGACCATGGGTGGGGTGGTACAGTGGGTGGTGTTGTCACAGCAGAGGAGGCGCACATGGTAGTTGTCACAGTATTGCAAAGGCCCTGATTGGTTGATATTCTTGCATATCAGCCCAAATCGCACATCACACTGGACCACCTGCTCTAGAGTTTCCAGGGGCCTGTCTGGCTCCTTCTCAGAGCGGCACTGGATGTCCTTGGGCTGCTCACAGAACACAAAGCCAACCTCACGTAACACTGCATAGACTTCAAAGTCCCCGCCTCTGGGGCCAGGGTTAGGAAAGTCTGCATCAAACCAGTCTGTCCATGTGCATCGAGGTGCACAGCCCGAGTCAGTAAGTGTGCTCCATGTGGATGCTTGGGTACTTGGTACTGGGGAGCTGAAGGGATGCTTGGTCTGAAAGGTGGACTCAGTGCTTGAGGCCACTGTGGTTGTGAAAGGGACTGGAAGAGTGTGGGTAGACCAGGGCAGTGCTGACGTTCTGGTGCTGGAAGGGGTACTAGGGCAATGACTATAGTCATCACAGCAAAGCACACGGATGCGGTAGTTGAGGCATAAACTAAAGGGCCCTGGCTGGTCCAGGTTCCTGCACACCAGACCAAATTTCAAACTGCAGTTGATCACCTGTCTCAAATCCTGCTGAGACACATGGGGCTGGTCAACAACATCACATTCTAAGTCCAGGGGCTTTTCACATATAGCAATTCCAGCTGCTCTAATGTTGGCATAGGTCTCAAATTCCCCTCCAGAACTCCCAGGGATGGGTGAACTATGGTCCAGCCAATCTGACCAGGTACATTGAGGTTTGCAGCCCGTTGAACTAGAGAGTGGAGTAGAGATGACCGTAGTCCTGGTACTCAGCAGAAAGGAGGACTGATTCTCTTTGGAAGTACTAGTGGGTATGGAAGTAGCTGAGGTGTGGCTGAGAGTGCTAGGAGAAACCCAAGAAGTGTTTATGGCAGTACTAGACAGTCTGGCAGTGGTGACAGTTCGTGGTGTGGGGGCTGAGGCCGCAGTGGTGGTCGGACCCTGGCAGTGGCTCACACTACAGCACAGAACCCGGATCATGTAGTTGTAGCACATCCCAAAATCACCTTTCTGGTCCTTGTTGCGACACACCAGACCGAAGTTGACATCACATGTCACTTCCTGACCCAACATGTCCAAACTCATGTCAGGGTAGTTCTGGGCCACACACTCGATGCCCTGAGGCTGTTCACAGATATCTGCCCCAGTGGCCCTGATTCTCTCATATGTCTCAATGTCTTCTCCCTCGACGTCAGATGTGGGGTAGTCTGTATCCAGCCACCTTGTCCACTGACATTGGGGTTTGCAGGTGGTAGAGGTCACAGGGCTGCTGACCGTGTGTGTGCCCG
>PVIU01009470.1:0-76122 GCA_004026605.1 Ondatra zibethicus
CTCCCAGTGGAATAGACAAGCTGCAGTGTGCACGGTGCTCCCAGGAGAAGAGACAAGCTGCAGTGTGCACGGTGTTCCCAGTGGGAGAGTCAAGCTGCAGTGTGCACGGTGTTCCCAGTGGGAGAGTCAAGCTGCAGTGTGCACGGTGCTCCCAGTGGAATAGACAAGCTGCAGTGTGCACGGTGCTCCCAGGAGAAGAGACAAGCTTCAGTGTGCACGGTGCTCCCAGGAGAAGAGACAAGCTGCAGTGTGCACTGTGCTCCCAGTGGGAGAGTCAAGCTCTGCCTGACATTGGAAGGGTCACAGGCTCTCAGGGCACCATCTATGCACACATCTCTCAGTGGAATGATTCATTTCCTGGTGTGCTGAAGTCTACCTGTGCTTCAAAACCTTATTCTTGTTCCTGTCTCCTCTACACTAATCCCAGAGCCAGTTATTCACTAAGTGTGGTACGAGGCAAGACTCATTGTGCTTTCTGAAATGTACTAAATTTCAGAAATTCTAAATCATTGTGCTGTAATAAAACAGATCAGAAATCACAATCTCTTATTTAAAATGCATTTCTTTATTTTATTTTAATCTTTTGTTGTTACTTTTTGTTTTTTGAGACAGGGTTTCTCTGTGTAGCCCTGGCTGTCCTGAAACTCACTCTGTAGACCAGGCTGGCCTCAAACTCACAGAGATCTGTCTGCCTCTGCCTCCCTAATGCTGGGATTAAAGGTGTGCACCACCAGTCACCTGGTCAGAAAATGAATTTCTTGGGGCATGGAGAGATGGCTCAGCAGAGAGAAGTGCTTTAGTCTGTTGTGGTGGTCTTTTATCTCAGTACTTGGAAGGCCAAGGCAAGTTGATCTCTGTTCCAAGCTGACCTGGTCTACACAGCAAATTACAGGCCAGGAAATGTTATATGGGTGAAAATCTGTCTCACAAAAATGAAAGTGCTAAATGCTCTCCCAGAAGACCAGAATTCCATTCCTAACACCTATTTTGAGCCACTCACAACCATCTGTAATTCTAGCCCCAGGGGGTCTAGTGCCGTCTTCTGACCTCTGAAGGCACACACCTATGCACTTATGTGCATACACATTTTTTTCTTTTTTTTTTAAATTGATTTTATTGTGCTCTACATTTTTCTCCTCTCCCTTCCCTGCCTCTCCCCTCCCCTTCAACCCTCCCCCAAGGTCTCCATGCTCCCAATTTACTCAGGAGATCTTGTCTTTTTCTACTTCCCATGTAGATTAGATCTATGTAAGTCTCTCTTAGGGTCCTCATTGTTGTCTAAGTTCTCTGGGATTGTGAATTGTAGGCTGGTTTTCTTTGCTTTATGTTTAAAAACCACTTATGAGTGAGTACATATGATAATTGTCTTTCTGTGTCTGGGTTACCTCACTCAAAATGATGCTTTCTAGCTCCATCCATTTGCCTGCAAATTTCAAGATGTTGTTATTTTTTCTGCTGTATAGTACTCCATTGTGTAAATGTACCACATTTTCCTTATCCATTCTTCAGTAGAGGGGCATTTAGGTTGATTCCAGGTTCTGGCTATGACAAACAAAGCTGCTATGAACGTAGTTGAGCACATGTTCTTGTGGCACGATTGAGCATCCTTTGGATATATTTATTTATTTTTTTATAATTATATTTTTTATTATAAGGGATAAACTCATGAAACAGGAATGAGATGTCCATCCTCAGCTGTGTAGTGTGGGAACCACAGAGAGAGCAAACCTGGGAGGGCTGGTGGTTTTCTCCCAGTACCCAAAAGGAGATATAATTTTTAAAAAGAACATTTTTGAAAATTAAAAAAGCAACATACTTTCTGCTAATTGTTATGGTTTGGGAGAAAAGTCTTCTGAGATTTATGCATTTAAGTATTTGATTCCCAGCATGTGACACTGTTTTGGGAGGTTTTGGAACCTTCAGGAGGTGGAGCCTCCTTGAAGGAAGTAAGTCACTGGGAGCCTGGCCCTGTTCTCTGTCTAGTGTCTACTTCTGGTTCCACTGAGGTGTGAGGAGGGGAGGTGTACCACTTACATACTCCAACTACCATGGGGCCCCCTCCCATCATGCCCTCCCTGCCACGGTGGGCTGTGTCTTAGGGTCCTCCTTCCTCCCTTAAGCTGCTCTTGCCAGGCATTCTCTCAGTGTCAAGGAAAGTGACTAGCACTCTGATGTCTGTGTGATGCACGTGCATCAAGCCTTTCCCCACCAGCTTACAAAGCTTCCGGAACACGTGGCTTCTAGGGGAAGGAGGAAAATAAAGAAGGGGCATTGGCTCTTAACTACATTGGTCTACCGTCCAGAGCTTTCTTGGCCTACCAAGTGGAAGATGGAAACAAGAGGAGGGTACTCTGCCTGCAAGATGCGCCGGAGCAATAGTGGCACACAACCATATCTGATTGGATTTAAGGCCCAGTCCACAAGATGGACCCCATCCCTGGTGCTGCTTGGGTGGCCAAGAACCTGAGACTAGATCAGCCAGGGACCTAGAGAGAAACCAATAGTGCAGTTCTGCTAAAGGACTGTAGCAGTAACATGACCCCCCCCCCCACAACGCTCTGCTCTACTCATAGATCCATTCCTTGTGCAGCCATCATCAGAGAAGCTTCTTCCTGCAGCAGATGGGACCAAATATCGTGACCCACGGTCAGGCACCAGGAAGAGAGTGAGAGACCTTGGAACACTCAGCCCTAAATGGGATGTCTCCATCAACTCCCTCCCCTCGGGGTTCAGGGAACCCTGCAGGAGAAGAGGCTGAAGGAGTAAGAGCCAGAGGGGATGGAGGACATGAAGGAAACAGGCCTGCTAGACACAGCAGGACCAACGTGCCTATGAACCCATGACATCATGCACAGGGCCTGCACTAGACAGGGTCCTAGAGGTGAAAGGAGAAGACGACACGCATCTCCATCCCTAACCCAGATGCTGTCACCTGTAACACGAGGGCCGGCTTGTTGGGGTTTCCATCCTGCCCAGTTCCCACAGCCGGCAAGTCCCAAAGAAATTCACACAGAGAAGTCTATATTAATGATAAACTGATTGGCCCATTAGCTCAGGCTTCATATTAGCTCTTATAACGTATATTAACCCATTTTCCTTATCTATGTTAGCCACATGGCTCAGTACCTTTTTCAGCAGGGCACATCACATCCTGCTTCTTCGGTGGTCTGGGCAGGATTCTTGAGAGAGCTTCCTGCTTCCCAGAATTCTCCTATTCTCCTTGCTCCACCTCCGCTTCCTGTCTGGTTGTCCCACCTATACATCCTGGCTAATGGCCAATCAGTGTTTATCTAAATCATGATTGACAGAATACAGACAATTCTCCCCCACCAATCACCAACTGGTAACCACATGCAAATGAAAATTTGGTTGTCTCCAAGGGACTCTCACTGGAGAAGCAAGTCAGTCTTGAGGGTTGGCTGCATGCCCAGCTGTAGACAGCCAGCACAAAATGAACTCAACGGTATCTTTAGTCTTTGTCTCATAATGTTGAGTCAGAGTCGGCTTTTTTTTCTTGACAGGTCCTTTGCATACATATTGTGCCTTCCAGTCTTGTGTTTTTATGAGATCCCTGTGTGTGCAGACGTGTGTGTCTCTACGTGCTTCTTCTTGCCTGTCTATTCTGCCTTTTCAGATTGGTTTGTTTTTGTTTTATCTTATTTTATTCTATTACGATTCCTTAGACGCCTGTTTGTTTTCTAAGGAGAGACAGAAAGTGTGTGGATCTGGATGGAAGGGGAGCTGGGGTGGAACTGGGGGGAAGGTTGGGGGGAGGGGAAACCATAATCAGAATATATTGTGTGAAAGAAATCTATTTTCAATAAAGGAAAGAAAATGAGTGTGTTGAAGAATACTCACAGTACCACCCGATTTTCCATGGCCACGTTTTTTACTGAGCTACAAGCACCTTAGGAACTTGTAGTAAGGAGGGAGCCGTCTGTTGGTTCCTGGCCGCTTAGACCTGAAATAATCACACAGAAACTGTATTAATTAAATCACTGCTTGGCCCATTAGCTCTAGCTTCTTATTGGCTAACTCTTACATCTTAATTTAACCCATTTCTATTAATCTGTGTATTGCCACATGGCAGTGGCTTACCGGCAAAGTTTCGGCATGTCTGACTCTGGCAGCCGCTCCATGGCTTCTCTCTGACTCCACCCTTCTTTCTCCCAGCATTCAGCCTAGCTTTCCCTGCCTGTCTAAGTTCTGCCTTGCTATAGGTCCAAAGCAGTTTCTTTATTCATTAATGGTAATCACAGCACACAGAGGGGACTCCCACATCAGGAACTAGTGGGCTTTGTGCAGGAGTCCCCTGTGTTGCCTTTACCCCATTACTCCTTTGCTAGTGTAGTTCAGTGATGCACGTCCCCCCCTCCACTCTCAGGTCACACCTCACTAGTCGGAACTGTTCTCTCTTCCGTGATGAGTATGGCATACCTGCTTGGCCAGTCACAAGTGCATAGCTTTTCTCTTTCAAATCCCATGTAAGCTCTTCATAGGAGTAAAGCCCAAGCCACCCTGCCTGCTCCTTGACAGCCAGGTGGTTGGACAAGACTGATTCTAATTATTCAGCATCGTAAGTCAGCATCACAAGCCAGGAGCTTCCCTGAAGACAGGAAGGGCCGCAAAAGCTCTCGGGAGGCACCGAAAGCGACAGTACCCATTACTTCTATATGTTTCCATTTTACTAAGGTCTCTGTGTGTCAGTGAACCAGCTGAGGTACACATGGTCCTGACACTCTAAAGAACTGCTGGGTCTCCCAGTGGGCCACCCCAATCAAAGCTTAAGCTGCCTGCCCCTTTATGCCCTTTTGGACACCTTCCTGGACCCGCACTCTGACTTCATGTCCACGGTTGTCCATTATCTCCTTCCCCTCCACTACCCCCCAGGACTCCCAGCTGAGACAACCTGAGTGAGTCCTGTTCTACAAAGCCTTTAAGGTGTCTGTCCACCTGGGAACAGGTGGGGAGGCTGCTGGGTACACCTAACTGTAGCTGGCAGGTAATAACCCCATCTCTATGCCAAAGAAAGCATCCTGTTGATGCTAATATGTTTTTATGCCAGTTGCCAGCCCATTCTTAAGAAGTCTATTTCAGAATCAGGTGTTAACAAAACAATGAACAAAATCAAATGTACATTCAGTAATTATCAGTTTCCTTTGATGAGTCTGCCCTGGAGTTTGCTATCACCGATCTGATGCGAAATTAAACATAACAAAAGAGCACCTTTGGGAGGGGATGAGATCAGCATTTTCAAACAACTGTTTTGTCTACTTTGGGCCTTTACCATGAATCCATTTACTCCGAGAATGGCGGGGCTCAGAGAATGGCCCTGACAAGTCTGACGGATGCTCTCCAGGTCCCGCATGGCCTGAGAGCCTGGTGGATGCTATCATCTGGGTCCCACAGTTTGGTGAGAGGATTCAGGGAGCCTGTGGTGGGCAATGTCTTAGTCTCAGAGGTCATTTGAGGCAACACCAGCACGTCCCAAATCACATCTACAGCACGTGTGTGGCTTTGCCAGGGACTTGGCAGAGCTGCGGACCAGGTAAGAACAAAGAGCAGTTCTGTGTCTCTGTACCTCTTCCCTGGGCCACCAACAGTGCTCTCTTTTGCTGCTGATTGAGAAAGGGCTGGCAAGAACTGCAGGCTCTTCTATATATGGGCTTTGTTCCTCGGTAGAAGGGATGATAGACCAGGCAGGCAGGCATTACAACAACCTTACGATTACTATCCTTGAAAGTTATGTGGCCCATGTTCTAGTTTCCGTTCGGTTACTGTGATAAAATGCAGTCCGCCCACAGTCCGTCACAGAGGGAAGTCAGGGCAGGGATTCAGATAAGATCTTAAAGCAGAAACTATGGAGGAATGCTGCTTGCAGGCTCAGTCTAGGGTTTAGTTAGATTGCTTATACAACTCAGAGCCATCTGCCCAGGTGATGATGCTGTCCACAGTGGGCTGGGTCCTCCTACATTGATTGACAATAAAGACAACCCTACAGACATGCCCATGGCCCAGTCTGGTCTGGGAAATCCCTCACTCGAGACTAATTTCTCAGGCAACTCTAGGCTGTGTCAAGTTGACAATTAAAGCTGATCATGACACCCCACAATGGAAAGAAGCATGGAGATTCCTCCTAAAACCAGAAACAAAATGATTATGTGACCTAGCTAGATTGTCCCTGGATATACACTCCAAGGACTCTGAAGCTGGCACACTACAGAGACACAGCCATGTTCACTGCAGCACCCTTCATGATGGCCAAGATTTGGAATCATCCCAGACCAAGGAATGAATGGATGAAGAAAATACAGAATGTATGTACAATAGCGCTTTGCTCACCCATAGAGAATCAAATTACATCACATGGAGGAAAATGGATGGAGATGAAGAACATGTCAAGTGAGACAAGACAGGTTCTAAAATTCAAGCCTTTTCTCTCATATGTTGAAGCCAGGTTTTTAAAAACTCAGATATGAACATAAGATGGGGACTTTTTGGGAAGAGGAAGGGTCCACTGGGAGGGAGACAGAGAGGGTAGTAGAGGGGTGTTGTTGCTAAAAGTCCTTCTGCGGGGGAGACATAAACAGCATCTACTTCTCCTAGGATGACCACCAGGGATACAATTCCTCCAAAGTTCACTCCTGGAAGCTGATGAGTTTACCGGCTCACCCACAGAGCCTGGGTGGCAGGCTCCTATCAGGATCATGGGTGGTGTCAAAGCAGTCACACCAAAAGGTCCACACCAGCATCAATGATGACTCCACCCTGGCTGCGTAGAGGAGGCCTCTCCCCTAATCTTCCCTAGCCTGTGTCCTCCAGCCCCTCGCCAAACCCCGAGTCACGTGCAATTACGTCAGAATTGCACACAGCTGGCTGGGACCTCAGGCGAGGTCCACTGACCCTGTCCACTTCCTCCTTCTCTGAGGGAATGTCAGCGGCCTGCAGACCCAGCTGTAATGACCATCTTCAAGGAGGCACAGCTGACCCCACAGAGATGGTGACCATCTGGCTTGGAGGATGGTCCTCTAAGCAGGTGTGAATAAGATCCGAGTGTATGAAAATGTCACATGTGTGGTGGCCCACTAAACTATAGCTGTGCCATCTCACGAATGCATTCCTGAGAACAATTATCAAACTGTCTTTAAAAGAACTGGTCTTGCCGGGTGGTGCTGGCACATGCCTTTAATCCCAGCACTCAGGAGGCAGAGACAGGCTGATCTCTGTGAGTTCGAGGCCAGCCTGGTCGGAGAAACCCTGTCTCAAAAAATCAAAAAAAAAAAAAAAAAAAAGAAAGAAAAAAGAACTGGTCTCTAGCCGGGCGGTGGTGGTGCATGCCTTTAACCCCAGCACTCGGGAAGCAGAAGTAGGTGGATCTCTGTGAGTTTGAGGCCAGCCTGGTCTACAGCATGAGTTCCAGGATAGCCAAGGCTACACAGAGAAACCCTGTCTTGAACCTCCCCCCCCCCAAAAAAAAAACCAAAGGAAAACAAAAAATCTTGTCTCTGGTCACTTAGACCAGTCATAAATCCCTATACAATGTGTTCCTGACCTAAAGGTCATGAGAACTTCCTGCTGAGCATCTGGAATTAGAATCCTGTGTGAAAGGTCCTTATGTCTTGGTCTATGGCTGTCCCCAGACTATATACATATATATGTTACTTGCCAACTAAAATCTTCTCCTTCTGTTGCTTCTGGATGTTACCACAGATCCTTTTATCATAAACTGGTTAAAATATGAACCCTACAAGCTGTACCAAACCTGTACCTCAATGGGAATCAATGATTTGATTCATATGATCTGGAGCCAGTGGGAAATGTGATGGCTGAAGAAACTCCATGCTACGCTAAGCATCCATCTTGGCACCCGGCAGTCATTGGTCTCTGACTCAGGTCCCTAGAACATAAGTTCCCAGCAACTCTGACTCTTTGACACCCCCCCCACCTAGAAAAGTACGACTATGACCATCTGTTGTTATATAACTAATTGCTGATTTGATCTTCTATAACCTGCTTATGCAGAATTCTAGGACTATTTTGAGGTCACCTGACCGCCTAATCTTGGCAGAGCAGAATAGCTCTTTGGCTCCTGGAACTGGGTTTTGTTGATATCCAAGGATTTCTTGTGGTTTTCACCTTCAAGGACCCTTCCTTCACCTGCTTCTGTGCTGCACATGTCTCTGATTTGGCTTAGAGACTGTGGCCCTGCTGGCAGTTTCGATACGTTTGGCTGATTATGATCTAAGCTGAGTCTGGAAGGTTTTTCCTGAGGGTCTCAAACTCCACAACACAAGGAAGCTGTGACATCTTAGAATGGATATACACTAAACATTGTTACATGGTCTCAAACAATTTGATCTGGCTCTCAGTCAAGATGTACAGTAACTGTTGAGTCAGCCTCTAGGACTGACACCTGCCAGCCAGCTCCCAAATAATGACATGGAGACTTCTTATTAATTATGGAAGCTAAGCCTTAGCTTAGGCTTGTCCCACTAGCTCTTATAACTTAAATTAACCATTTATATTCATCTACGTTTTTGCCTCATGTCTTTTTACCTTTCTTTCATCTTGTACCTCCTGTTTCTTGGTCTGGCTGGCGACTCCTCTGTGCCTAGATTCCCCACCTCTTCCTCTCTCTTCCCAGAAGTCCTGCCTATACCTCCTGTCTAGCTATTGGCCACTCAGCTTTTTATTACACCAGTCACAGCAAATACATTTTCACACAGTGTACAAATAGCCCACAAAAACTTGTCCCTCTTCTTCTCAGCCTTCAGTCACGTTTATTTATTTCTTGGAGTATTTGCCCCCATTGCTTGCTGCCCATCAGTCATGAAGACCACATGGAATTTTGACAAGAACCATTAAAATGTAAAATGAAGTCCACAAATCTTTGTGGAAGGCCAGGGATGTGCATCCACCCCATACGGACAGCCTGGGCCACGTTCACCCCCATCCAGCACCAGCCCTTAGGCACAGTCCCCTGTACTGCACAGGGAGGGGGAATGCCCTCCATCTCACACTGACACTTTGGAAGGAGTTATGACATCCTCCGAAGCAGGTCTTAGATAACCTGTGTTGGACATACCTGCAAACCTTAAATAAACATCAAAGAGCTCAAGAGCAGCTGTGGGGATGAGCAGACAGCTTGGGGCACTCATTCCTCAAAGAATCCCTTGCCTCTGAGAAATTTGCCTTCTGGCACAATGGTAGGCCTTGTCTTTGGTGAAACTCCTGACCGGACACTTGCTTGGTGTCCTTTAGGGTTGTTAGTTTTGTTGTTGCCATGACACGACACCCAGCAAAAAGCCACTTAAGGAAGGAACAGCAGGGTTGGTTCGCAGTGTGCGGGGCAGGCCATGGCTGCAGGAGTATGAGGTAGGTGATCGCGTTGCCCCTCCACTCGGGAGCAGAAAGCAACCAGGAAGTGGGGGCAGGCTACAAAGCCTCAAGACCCTCCCCCAGTGACCCACTTTCTCCAGCCAGGCTCCACCTCCTAAAGGTTGTACAACCTTCCCCAAGGGTCCCACTCCCTGGGGACTGGGTTTCAAACTCATGTGCCTGTGGTAGATGTTTCACAATGAAAACAGAATGCTGGGCTATGTCTTGCCGCTTCGCTTTCCTGGAAGGTAATGAGGTCTCCTGTGTTGGCGGTGACACAGACAGCATATGCATCCTGTCCCATCTCTGAGAGACAGGAGATGCCAGGACACCCTCTGAGGTTGATTCTTGAAGAAAAGCCAAACAGCTCCCGACTCCTCTGTGGTAAACTGGACACACAAATGCTCAGATTGGGCAAAAGCATCCTCAGGACAGCAGCTGAACAGGAAAAATCCACTACACACGATCGAGTTCCTCCCATTCGAACTTGCGGCTTTGGATCCCACCTGAATCTGGGAAACAGGATGGCCAGGTGCTTAGGGCACCCTTGTGGTTGTATAACTCCCAGCTCAGAGTTATTTTAAAACATAGGTGTGACTTTCAAGTCACTCAGCCCTTGGGTCTCAGTTTGCTCGTGCGTTAAAGGGAGCTGATAATGATCCTGCCTCACAGAACACCTGTGAAATCCGGGTGTCGCAGAGCATAGTCCTGGGAACATACAGTTGGAGCTGGAGGAACTTCAGTCAATACCCTGTTATTCAGAGGCCATGGGGGAGAAGACAGGAGGTTGGAGCCCCAAAGGAAGCTCTTCTGAGGTGTGGAAGGAGGTGTGGGACAGAGCAGGGCTCTCAACCTTCCTTATGCTGTGACCCTTTACTACAGTTTCTCTTGGGGTGACCCCCAACCACAAATTATTTTCATTGCTACTTCATAACTGTAATTTTTCTACTGTTATGAATCGTAGTGTAAATATTTTTGGAGATGAAGGAGTGACGAAGGGGTCCCAGCCCACAGGTTAAGGACCAATGGACTAGCAACACTGCTGCTCTTGGGAGTCCTGGGCTGTGCCTTCAGTTCTGTCAGCCTTGCCCCCGGGCCCCCCCCCCGGCTGTTCATGGTTGCTTTGGCCTGGTTGACCTTCAAGATGAGTAGAGAAAAGTTGTGCAAGTGTGGGGACTTCAGTCTGATCCCCAACACCCAAAAAAAGGTGAGATGCAGAGGTGCATGGTGCCCGGAATCCAGAGCTAGAGAGGCAGAGGCAGGAGGACCCCCGGAGATTGCTGGCTGTCTAGTCTAGCAGAGTCAGTGAGCTCCAGGTTCAGTAAGAGACCCTGCTCAAGAAGTAGGGTAAAGAGCGGCTGAGGAAGGCACTTGACATTGTCATTATCTGACCTCCACATTCTCACACACACACACACACACACACACACACACACACACACACACACATGCACGCACACACACACATGCACACACACAGACAAAGCTCCAGGGCCAGGGGACACTCTCTCTCTCTCTCTCTCTCTCTCTCTCTCTCTCTCTCTCTCTCTCTCTCACACACACACACACACACACACACACACACACACACACAAACACACTGACTCATCAAGTTATCTTCCCTCAGGGCTTGACTGACCAGAGATAAACTCAAGAAAGGACTTGATTTCAGTAAGACCTTTCGTCGAGCACTAAGGAATTTGGAATTTTCTAGAAGCAAAGGTAAGAGTTCCAAGGGCTTTAAGAAGGCCCATGGTCAGAGCTTCTTCCTCAGGCTCACTAGAGGGACTGAGGTTGTAGTTTTAGTTGGTTGGGTGCTTGCCTAGGTACAGGAAACCCTGGGCTCAGTTCCTAGTCTGGGGGCCCACGGCTGTAATCCCAACACTTGGAGTAAAGGCAGTAGGGTCGGAGTTCAAGGTCATACTTTGCTCCGTAGTTAGCTGGAGGCCATCCTGGCACACGTGGGCCGGGGGAGATCTAGACAGAGGGCACAGTCAGAAGGCAGGGGAGCAAGCCAGTTAGATCTGCAGTTGCCCAGATAAGAGATCTCTCCAGACTAAGGCAGGCAGTGTATGGGGTGGAGGTGGGGGGGATAGAGATTAGAGTGAGAAGAACGTTTATGAGTGAGATTTAGGGATGGATCAGCTGGGCTTGGTGACTGCCAGAAGTCACATTAAATCTGGTTAGTACCTGTGTGGATGAGCCACACAGGGAGAGAAGACGTACCGTGACTGTGGCAGAGTGAATGTGAGGCCCACTCTAGCATGGATGTGTGCTGTGCACTCTGGGTGTGTTCGGTCAGTTCATGTTGCAGCAGCTTCCTGAGAGCTCTGAGGAGGTTCTGTGCAGGGCCAGAGGCTGCAGACGGATATCAGCTTCCTGGGCAGCCTATGAGCCTCTTAAACATTTCCCCAGCTGTGCACATGGCTGCTCCACGCCTGCCCCTAACCTCACACATACCACCGTCTGCAACTGGAAGGGAATAGCAGTGGAGATAGATGCCTGTCTCTGAGATAATGTCACTGCCTGCTTTTATCCCCAGGGATGCATGTGAGGGAGGGAGCAACAGGCCTCCAGGTTTAATTTCTGTTGTCAGAAGCTCTG
Organism: Ondatra zibethicus; assembly: GCA_004026605.1. Lineage (NCBI taxonomy): Eukaryota > Metazoa > Chordata > Mammalia > Rodentia > Cricetidae > Ondatra > Ondatra zibethicus. Next base: position 11,983 of record PVIU01009470.1, read on the forward strand.
AGTCCTGGCTGTCAACAGGAGGCAGGAGGCCTCTTCTGGGGCTGGTGGCTAGTGGGAAGGAAGCTCAGTGGCCCTGGGAGACTCCGCTCTGGCGGAGAAGGCAAGAGTGAGGGCTGTTGCCTGGAGCAGGGCACGGATGAGGGATGGGTGGGCTTAACACAGGTGCAGGATATTGGTTCTGTATGAACAAGTACAGCAGATGCGGCTGAGGGGACCAGGCCACCCTCAGAGCCCATTTATGGCACAAGATTGCCTGTGGGGTAGGGCAGGGCCTGGAGAGATGGCTTAGTCGGGGCAGCAGCTGCCGTGTAAGCATGAGTACCTCAGTTTAGAGTCTTAGCATCCATGTACAAGCCCTCTCACCGGGAGGCAGGAACAAGCAGGTCCCTGACGCTTGCTGGCAAGCCCATCTACCCAGTGACTGCCAGGTTTAGGGGGAGACCCTGTCTCAAGAGCTAAGGTGGAGAGTGATTAAAAGGGGTACTTGTTGGTGACCTCCAACCTCCATATGAGAGTATGTGTTTACATACACACACATATGTACACATGCCTCTGTTTGGAAGTACACACACTCAGAAGACTGATGGTGGAGTCCACCACAGAGAGATCATGAGAGGGATGCACACACACACACACACACACACACACACACACACACACACACACACACACACACGTTGCAGGCCTTATGGATGCAACTGTGTCAAAACGACACCTCTTCATTACATTATACCACTCCACTTCTGTATTGTTCACCATCTCTGGAATTTATAGGTAAGAGTGGCCTTTCCCTGAGGTCTGGAATCTCGGCTTTGTGGAACGAGGTGATTCTCTTTGTTCTAGAATCCTCCATCACCAGTAATCCTGAGAAGACCCTCAGCATCAAGGCTGATTTTGATCCAAGCCCAGGGTGTAGGTGAGCCAGTTTTCCACGTGCATGGAACGTAGGTGCTCCAGGTGTGCACACAGTGCCCTCTCTCCTCCTCTGCCTCCGCCTCCACTGCAGGGTGCAGTCAGAGTTACTCAGTCTTGGTCCTACTGAGTTTGGGGACCGTCCGATTCTTAGGATGAGTGACATCTTTGCAATCCAAGTGCCGGCAGTGGTTCCAGGCTGCGATAACCGGAAATGTCCCAGGTATTTCAAATGCCCTTTGTGGGATGGGGGGAAACCACCATGTTGAAGGAAGGCCTCCGGCTGCGGGGTGCCTGGCTCTTCATGTTGGACCCAATCCTGCTCTAGCAGTGGCCTCGCGGGAAAAGTGAGGACAGCGTCACCGTTGCAGACTGGGTGGAGGGCGAGACAGACAATGAGCACTGGCCTTTTCACAGTCCAGGCTTCTGGGTCAGCTTCGTGGGGCCAGCCCAGGACTGTCAAGATCCAGTCCTGAGATCCTTCCTTTTGCTCCTCCCTGGCTACCTCCTTCCCATCCTTCAGCCATTGCTTACTTGGCACCCTTCCCTTACCTGTGCACCACACAGTCAGATAACACACCCACTGGTTACCTGTCTCCAGATGAGGACCCCAAACCTCTATCATTGCAAACTGGCTGAGAACTGGGGAGGAAACACTACTCCTTAGAGAACTCTAGACTGCCCTTTGGTTGGTTGGTTGCTTGGTTGGTCTGCTGATTTTTGAGACAGCCTCACGTCTCCCAGGCTGATCTCGAACTCATATGTAGCCAAGAACAACCTTGAATCCTCCTTCCTTTACCCCCTGAGTATAGGCGTGTGCCACCATATTTGATTCACGTTGTGTTGGGGATTGAACCCGGGGCCTCATGTATGCTGAGTAAGCACCTTACCAACAGAGCCACCTCCCCAGTCCTGGCTTCACATCGCTACCGCTAGTTACATCTTGGTTTATTTTCTCCTTTCCTGTTGCTGTGCTAAAATTCTACACATAAGGGAGAGAGGGCTTATTTGGTTCACAATTCTGAGTTAGACTCTGTCATCTTGGGGAAGTCGAGGTAGCGGCTTCCTGAAGCAGCTAGTCACACTACGCCCACGTCAAGAGCAGAGAGTCATGAATCAGCACGAGCTAATGCTCAGCTCTCTACCCTCACAGTCCGAGGTCCAGAGCCCAGGGAGTGGTGATGCCTTCAGTGGGCAGGCCTTCTTGCATCAATGGACACAGTTATGACCCCCCCCCCCCCCCCGCCCGCAGACTCTGAGAAGCCTTTTTCCCAGGTGATTCTAGACTGTGTCACAGTGATGTTGAAACCAACCTTCTTCACACCACATAATCGTTTGACCAGTACTGGACAGCTGTAATCTCACCAGGCTGGAGGTTGTATGTTTATGTGTGGGGTAGAGCCAGAGACGTAGTAGGTGCTTGGTAGAGCGGATGAACCAAGTGCACCTCTCCTGTCCCGTGAAGTTAATGAGTTTTCAACCTGGGCTCATACGGATGATCACTCAGAAGGAAAGAACAGGCCATGTAGCAGACTTGGCATGTTGTTCTCGGAGTTTCCCCCCTTTTTCTCACCTACCTGAAAGTGCCTGCTTTCTTGACCTTGAAACATTTTTTCCTAAGTTTTTTTTTTTGCCTATAATTCTATGACCACCCGCATTTAACCGAGGCATCCCCTAAGCCCTTCACTCCTCCCCAAGCTCCTTCTAGAAGCCCAGAGCCAAGCACATCTCCAGTTTTCTTCAGAGCACTAGGGAAGACTTCTCCTGTGCTCTCAGAAAGGCATTTACATATTCATGAATGTTTTTACAACGTAATCACAGGTCACTAAGGCTGACCCTAGTCACATGGATGGGCCACTCTCAAAAATCACCTTGGATGGAGGAAAGGGTTAATTAACCAACCTTATCCCCACCAGACAAAAATTAAAGTATCTTTTGCGTTTGTGTGTGCGTGAGTGCTTGCAGGTCAGAGAAGACAATTGCAGGTTCCATAAGGCACATTCACCTGGGGTTTGGGGACAGGGTCTCTCTGTGGTCTGGAGCTCAGCCAGTAAGCTAATTTGCCTGGACAGAGAGCCCCAGGGATCGTCCAGTCTCCATCTCCCTGGTGCTAGCTTTCCTTATGCTGGGGGTTGGACTCAGTGCCTCAAGTTTATCCGACAAGCACTTTACTTCTGAGCTATCTCCCGAGGGCATCCAGAAGTCAAAAGACCAGCCAGGTAGGGACCTTGGAGCTAGACAATGGCTGGACTCAGCAGACCCATTGTACAGGTGAACAGAGGTCCAAGGAGTCCAGAGAGTCCAGAGCGGGGGCTCAAACAGCAGCAGCAGCATCAGGACTGTGGAACTGAACAGCAACTGCTGCTGGCTTCAGTGACCTCTCTCGACAAACATTATCCCCGTTGTCCCCACTAATGGGTAGATGCTGTCTTTGGCAACTATCCTGTTGTTTCATATGACTGACTGGGGATTATTTAATTAATTTAACAATACAATATTTGGTAAACATACCAACTAAGTGGCAAGGTGAGCAACCACTGCTAAGACTCTCAAGAGGCGTTAGCATAGGGGGCTGGTGAACCCTTTGTTTTCATTTTGAGCTAGGGTCTCCTGTATCTTGCCTCCACCTCCCAAGTGCTGAGATTACAGGCATGCACCTCCACACCTGGTTCTGTGTAACTCTGAGGAGTGAACCCAGGGCTTTTTGCTTGCTAGACCATTTCAGTCCTAACGTCAGCCTGGGCCCACCAGATTTTGACACATGTATCTGGGTTAGGTTTTCAGACCTTGAAATTCTAGGGTTTGTTTCCATCGAAAAGCTTACAAAGAAAAAAGGAAAAAAAGTTGAGGGGCTCTCAGGAAAAATGGTTTAAATGATGTCTGTCCATCTCCTCCTGGCTTTCTTTGTGGGCCCCCAACTCTCCTGTCAAGTTTGGACCCTGTGGTGTGAGGTCTCTCCCTGGGAACATTAGCAAATCTGTTCTTGGCTGTGTTTCCAGCCAGCTGCACCTGCTTACAACCTCCGTCGGTGGACTTTGCCCCCCAGAAAGAAGCACAGTGGGAGCCTCTGTCACACCTATCTGGAGCCATGTTCTGGAGCAGTTTCTGCAGGAGTCCTTTCTGATAAGTAGCTTTGCCCTCTGACATCGAATCCTTCCTGGTTCTGCCTTGTGATCAGCAACCAGTTCTCAGTTTATTCTGCATGTACTTTTGGCCTCTATTAAGCATCTGAACTAGAGCTATCCAACATGACTTCCTGGAATGATGGAAATGGTCTGTAAATAAACCTGGGCAACATGACTTTGTAGCCGTTTTATTGTCCGTGCGTGTGTGTGTGTGTGTGTGTGTGTGGTATGTGTGTGGTGTGTGTGTGTGGTGTGTGGTGTGTGTGTGTGTGGTGTGTGTGGTGTGTGTGTGGAGTGTGTGTGCGTGTGTGTGTGGTATGTGTGTGGTGTGTGTGTGTGTGGTGTGTGCATGTGTGCGTGTGTGGGGTGTGTGTGTGTGTGTGTGTGTGTGTACGTGTGTGTGTGTGTGGTGGTGGTGGCAGCGGCGGCGGGGTGGGGTGAAGGAAGGCCAGACTTTCAGGAGGGAGAGCCTAAACTATGGAAATTACATCCATTTGTTCTTATTCTCCCCTAACTTGATTCTATTAGAAGGAGATTTTAAAGGCCCCCTGCATGGTTTACAATGCCTTTTAGAAGTACATAGATAAGCAGGAATGCCAAGATCTCAAGATGAAGGCAGATTTCTTCAGGACCCAAGTTAGGATCCCATGGGTCATCTGTCATGTTCTGTGTATTTGCTGTCCTCCCCAGCTTGCTCTGGGATCCATACCTCTTCAATTCCAAACACGGAATGTCTGGCTTGGTTGGGGGGGGGGGTCATGGTTGACTCCCACACAGGATGTTTGGCTTCAGGGTGTCATGACTGACCAACATCCTCCTCTAAGACTTTTCAGAAGGAACTGAAGAGAGACTTGTCCTTAGGGTTACAAGTCAGGGAAGACCTGAAGTTGGAGTGGGTCAGAGCCTGGGTTCAGCCATCCCAGGAGAACCCACCCCTCAATGAGACAGTGATGCCAACAGACAGAAGCAGAGCAGAGGGGAAGCCCTCTGACTTATTTTCAGCCCTATAAGGACACAGAAGAACGAGCCCTGGGAAGCTTACAGGGATTAGAGAAAATGGGTCAATTGAGGGAATCAAAGGCAAGCGTCCCACTCAGGACATTCAAGTCGCTGAGATACAAACAGGAGGTATTTTTCTCAGTCAGGCCTGCGCTCTGTGCTATCTGCTTTCCTCAGCCTTTAATTTGTCTTGGCAGATTCCATTATTTTTCTGGCCACTTCTAATGGTTAAACACAGCTAGGTCCTGTTACAAGTACAAATCTTGAATCTATTGCTATTTCTCCTATGCCACTGCTGTGTAGACTGGTGGCCCCAAGGAGAGGTGTCAAGGGAAGGACACGGCTTTCTTCCCCCTTCATCTCCCTTTCTCTTCTGTGCTCAGCTTGTTTACACTGGGGTGGCGGGGAGAACTGGGAATCAGGAATCACCTTGCATGACTCTCTTGTGGTGAGGTGGCCATCTGCCCCTCCCCCCCATATTAATCTGGTTCTGTCTCTGACAGGGTACTTCTGACCTGACTATCTCTGTGGATAGTTGGGATGCAGCCATTTCCTCTGAACTGAGGTCTTCTCTTCTGGAGGGGAGGCTTTTAAACCAGGAGGCAACTGTCAGAAGCAGGGCAGAGAGGACGATCTCTGGACTGACTCTCCAGCCCTAAAAAGACACACAAGAATGAGCCCTGGAAAGCTAAAAGGGATTAGAGAAAACAGGCCAATTAAGGGAATCAAATGTAAGTCACAAGTCTTACAGGAAGTCCCTGAAACTCAACAAGATTCATGAGGCCCCTCCTCCAGATTACAGAAGCAGTAACAATTGCAGGGCAGACGAGGTGCTAACTGGCACAGGTGTTGATACAGACAATTCTGAGCATCCAGCTTCCCTGAGCTTTCACCCATGACCGGGTAGGGTTTTTCACCCAAAACCTGCCTTTGAGTCACCCATGGTCTCATAAGTAACCCCAATATTCTTACTGTTTCACTAAGTGGAATTGAGTTTTTGGCTTGTCATGGTGCCCTATTTGGTGCAAGTAGATGTTTGTTCAAACCTCTCCAGGAGAAATCTCACAACGGTAGTGCGGGTGTTGAGAAGGGCTCAGTTTCTTCTTCTCTCCATTGCTGAAGATTCCTCAGAGGAGGCCTTGCCTCTTGTCAATCCCACTGATGGTTCAGATCCTCAACACCTGCTCTGAGGAGCAGGCTCTCTCTAGGGAAGCTTGAGAGGCTTCACAGTTCCCGCCTCCGACCTTCAGCTCCCTCCTGCCTGACCCTCTGACCTTCATCTCCCTCCTGCCTGACCCTCTGACCTTCATCTCCCTCCTGCCTGACCCTCTGACCTTCAGATCCCTCCTGCCTGACCCTCTGACCTTCAGATCCCCTCCTGCCGCCCCCTCTGACCTTCAGTTCCCTCTGGCCTTCCCTCTCTGACCTTTGGATCCCTTCCTTCCAGAATTCTTCACCAGACTTGGAAAACCCTCTACTCCAAGATGAGGATATTCACATATACCCCACCCGCCTCCAGGAGACATTTGCACATCTTCCCTCATGTTCCCTAAACATAGTTTCTTTTGCCTGTCACTCACATTGGAAAGAGCCATGGATGGAGATGATGTCTTCTTGTAGTGAGCTCCAAGGCATTTCCTGAAGTCCTCCTTCATTGACATGGGGAAGCAGGGCTGATCTTGTTGTTAGTCTTTGGTGGTTTTAGCTCCTCCAAGATCTGTATGCCCACCACAAAGTCACGTGGACTGCTCCATGACATTCAGGGTCTGTGTGCCCACCACATAGTCACGTGGACTGCTCCATCAATCCCCACATGATTCATGCTTTCCTCATCACCTATGACTGGCTGACCACTGGCTTTAGTGTGCTCTCTTCGGCAATCTCTGGTGTAAGGGGTGAAGAAAATAATAAATAGTGCTACTTTTTTAAAACAGAATCATGTTGTGTAGACTACACTGCCTTCTTCCTGCCCTTGCCCTCTTCCTGCCCTAGTTTATTAGTGTGTCCTCCTACATGGGTTTTCCATATTCTCTTTAACATTATTGACACATTATACGGGGGTTGGGGGAGGAGGGAGAGAGCAAACTGTTAAAATCAAGAAAGTGGGGACAGATTTTCTTCTTTTTTATTTCATTAAACATCTTCAGTTTTGTTTTATGTGTATGAGTGCTTGCCTGCATGTTTGTATGTGTAACACACATGTGCAGTGCCCTTGGAGATCAGAAGAGGACACACGATCTTCTGGAACTGGGGTGAAGGACAGTTATAATCTGCAATGTGGGTTCTGGGTACCAAATCCAGGTCCTCTGCCAGGGCAGTCAGTGTTCTTAACCACTGGGCCACCTCTCCAGTCCCGGTTTCCTTTTGTATTCTTGGCAATCAATCGGGAGGGTAGGTGTTTGTCACAGGGCAGCTGGGGTGGGCACAGATGGAGAGAGTAGGTGACCAGACTACACATTTCAGAGGCTCAGGTGTGGTGTTCGGGGAGGATAGTCATACAGAATGAGCTAAGTGTGCCCTCTGGCATAACTGGATTGGGGTTATGTAGTGATATTTCATTTGTATGTTACTAAATAAAGCTTCCCCGAAGATCAGAGAGTAAAGCAGCCTCCACGGTCAGCCTTACAGACCAGGCAGCGGTGACACACACTTTTAATCCCAGTAGCCACATAAGTTTGCCGTAGAAACAGGCGGTAGTGATGCACACCCTTAATCCCAGCCCTAGAGAGGAATATAAGATGGGAGGAAACAGTTTTCAGACACAGTCTCATTCTGAGATCCCTGGAGGCAGGATCGCCATTTCTGATGGAGGTGGAGGTAAGAGCCAGTGGCTGGCTGTTTTGCTTTTCTGACCTTCAGGTTGATCCCCAATATCTGTATCTGTTTTTTTGTTTTTGTTTTTTAACCGTGCTACAGGATGAAGCCCTGAGAGAATGCCAGGGAGGGTGCTGTGTGTTCTCAGGGAGGGAGTGGAAAGAGGTGGTGGCTCAGAGGAGAATCTGCAAAGGTAAAGAAGCTTGTTCTGCAGGGACAAAGAGCTAGGGAGGCTCCTGCGGGGCAGCATCCTCAGACTCAGCAGCCTGCTGCTGGCTCACGTGTGGCCCAGACCCCACCCCTGTAGAGTTCCTGCGCTGGCTGGCGGGACTCCAGGAGGGATTCTGCGCTTATTCTCCCTTGAATGGGGCACTTGGAGATGAGTTCCTAGGTCTCCATGGGAACTGGGTCTCCTTGGTCCCCAGCAATTTCCTTCCTTTCCCCATCTCATTTCCTGCTTAGCAATTTCCCTGGGAATATTTCCTAGACAATGTCCTCGTGAGTATTTGAGTGCTACCCTGGGGAGAACCCTCTAAGGTAGACATGGTCCTGGAAGCAGCAAGAACATGGACCAGGACAAAGGAGTAACATCCCCGTCAGCGGGGTCCACGTTCACAGAGATGCTGTCCCTCCCTCTGGCTATCAAGCTAGGAGGACACTGAACCCAATAAACTGGTACCCTCTCCTCCAGGAGTCTCATGCTGGAAGAAGAGAAAGGCTGGGAGCTTGGTGCCAAGCAGAAGCAGGGTGGGGGTTGGGCTTGTCTCCCATGAAGAGATCTCACCCAATTCTGACAACATGTCTGCAGAACACCTATCAGGAAAGTGGAACCAGGGTAATGGTGATGGACCGGCCCTCACTGCAGCCAGGACTGCTCACGCATGTATGCTTCTTGCTTTCTATTTAAACCTAAACATCCTGTCAGGATTCTGAGGACGGACTTGGGGGTCACCGGACCTCTTTGTTTCTATTCCCAATGTGGTCACAGTGCCTCAGTTTCCCTCCTCTGCCTTTCACTATTTCTTGACTGGTTTCCTGCTGCGTGGGTGACTGGGCCTGGCTGGTGAGATCCACCAGGGCCCAGGCTCTGACCCTCACAACTCCAGTGATGAAGGCTGGGCTGCGCCTGGAAACTTGGAGAGGTGGAGGGGCAGGAGCAAGAGTTAAAACTGGCCAGCCTGGAGCTAAGATGTAAGGTTCCTCGGCATGCGGGGTGTAATGACAGGAAGGTTGAGCTCACTAGGAGGGGGCGTGGGTATCGGAAGGGGCATCAGCTTGGAGCCAACTTGGTACAACCTGGAGTCACCTAGGAAGAAGGAATCTCAGTTGAGGAGTTGGCCAGCTCAGGTTGGCCTGTGGCCGTGGCCATGAGAGATTGTCTTGATCGATGTGGGGGAATCCGGTTCACTGTGGGAAGCACCATCCCTAGGCAGGATCTGGGATGGACAGGAAAGCTAAGCAAATGAGCCAGTTGTGAGAGCCAAAGCGACATTATAAGTTTTCATTTCTGTGCCTAAGAGAGAGCCACGGAACAAGCCCCTTGACGGAAGACAGTTCCTGAAATGCTGGAGGCTACTGATTGTGGGAGGTAACAAGCCACAGTTTCCACTCCCCTAAACAAGTTTGTTTGACCCATCTGCATGGAATGTGCTTGATCACATGTGGGTGGGAGGTTCATGGGCAGGAAAATATGTCAATATGTACATTTGCCCCTGATTGGATGCAGGCTGGAGGTATGCCAGGGTGTATGCTTGCACCCAATTGGGCCTGGTGGGAAACACTTAAGCCCCTGCAAACAGTGACTCAGGGCCATCTTTATGGGGAACTAGAGATGGTCCTGGCCAGAGCCTACCCACCTGTCCAGTATTTAATTAAAGCTTGTTTCAAATTTGGCTTTAAAATATGGTAGTGGTCTCCACTGGTGGGATTAGCACCGTGAGCAGCGTTCCTCTGTAGTTCCTGCCTCCGACTCCTGCCTTGAGCTCCCTCAGTGATGGACATTGACCAGGTGACCTGGAAGTGTAAAGCCACATAAACCCTTTCCTCCCCACGTTGCTTTTGTTCAGAGTCCGTCACAGCACCTTTATCCCTCCGCAGCTAGCATGTAAGACTTTGTCAGTGCTCCAGTTTCTCAACAGTTCCTTTATCGTCCCTTTTATTCCGCAGTTTTCCTTCTCCCTCAGCCACCAGAAGAGAAAGGACACTCCTTTTATGGGAGCCAAGTTGTGTGGAGTTGGCTTTGAAAACGGCCACCAGAGGCCAATTCCAAGGGACAGAATGTGTCACACAAAAATGTTCCCTAGCTATTACATCATGATCTACTGGCTGTGGGTGGACATGAGAGCGGGTGGTCCAGGCAAAGAGGAGGAAGGAGTGCTCAGGAAATAGGCTTGGGACATTGTCCTTTTATGCTGTGCGCAACCAGGATCATTGTCATTTCCGTGAGGTCTCCTCGACTGAGTGGTCAGTTGCTTCAGAGATAATTAACCACTACCCAAAGCTGAAGCAATCGATGGCCTCTGAACGGAGGTGGAAAGAGAAGAGAGTGTTTTGAGAAACAAAGCCATCCTCAGGAGGCTGTAGATCTTCCCAGAGAAGGGTGCTGAGACCCGGGGTGTGTAAGTCGGGAAGGCTTCAGTGTGCCTTCCTTAGATCACTGATTGCTGGACCTGTAGAGTCACCCGGTAGGCTGAGAGGGAGCTGAGCTGCCAGGCCGCATGAAGCTGGAACTGGAGATCTGGGGCAAGATGAAAGCTACTTAGGCAGCAAGGAGAGCGTGAAATCAAACTTTAAAAAACAATCTTCAGACCCGCCAACTCCTTGCAAGTACCATCTTTTCCCCACGAGGCAGCCCCTCCCCCAAGAGACTGAGGATGGCCCCTTTGATCTTGCTCAGGTTGGCTGTTGGCTTTCTGACCACTGTGTGTAGACAGAGAGGCGCTCAGACAGGAGCTCCTGGAGTTGGGAAATGCAGTCTTTAGAACAGGCACAGGGAAGCTTGCCTCCTGTTTTCCCTAAGAAGTTATTCCAACCAATCGAAGTTCTCCATCACTCTCTAGGCCTCCCCTCTCCCTGCAACCACCACGGTGGTGGTGGCAGGCATTACCTAGGGTGTCATCCATTTCTTCTGTCATGAGGGCTCAGCTCTCTGTTTTTTAGCTTAAATTTTAGCTTTAATCGTAGGAATGAGAGATACAATCTTGCTGTCAAACCATGAAAGCATAGCAGCACATAATGTTGAAGGGCAGGTTGGCCAGCATTCCTGTCGTCTGTCCTGCCCAGGGAAGAGCAGGGCGGACAAGACTCCTCTAGTCCTCTGGCACATTAGCATGCAGGCTATGTTTTATTTCAACAATGTGTGTTTAACTTAGTCAAAGGTGTCGAGCTTTACACTTCACTCTAGAGCCTACTTGTCCATTCAACAGACGTCTTTGGCTGATAGGACAAGACTCTCAGCTGCCCCCCGGTCACACAGAGGAGAGAAGACGGGCGAGAGACATTGAAACCGAATGCAGTTCCCACAGCTTACCTTACACAAGGGGCTGGTTTACTCTGATTGCGTCACACGGAGGGGGCCATCTTTTCTCTAGTTGACATAAAGATACGCCATGTTCTGTGGTGGCCCTGGATGGAGTTTCTACCTCTATCCAGTTGCTTCCTAACATTCCCCAGTGTGGGCATACGCCATTTCACAGACGCATCTCTGCAGCTGGATACATGAGTCGTGTCAGTGTATCCGGATTATACAGGATGATACAGTAAACAGCCTCGTTCTTGGGTCTGTGCACACACACGCAAATGCTTCTCTAGGGAAGTAGTGGGGTCACTGAGCCATAGAAAGACACATATTCAAGTCCCTTAGACAATTCTAAATTGCCCTTGGAAGGAGCACTCCCACAGGTGATCCCACTGACTCCATACAAGAGGGCTCCTGTACATTGTCCTTATCAATTCACGATGCTTCTAGGCTTCGTTTTTTTCTTCATGGCTTTCTGCTTCCATCTATTTGGGTTGCTATGAAAATAATGAACCAGGTGGCTTGTAGACCACAGAAATTTATTCCTCCTACTTCTGAGATGAAAATGGCAGAGGATTCAGCATCTGGGAGCAGCCTAGATCACAGATAGTTCTATCCAACTGTGTCCTTGCACGGTGGAAGGGACCAGCTGAGCTTATTAGGCCTTTACATTTTTAAATGAATTAATCAATTATGTGTATTTATGATCATGAATGTATACACATATGTAGAAAGTTAAGGCCGTCCAGGCAGAGAGGGGAGCCAACCTGGAGTCTGCCCTGTGCTGTCAGAGGTCCTGATTGTGCCTAGCCAATGAGGGGTGACCACACGATGCCAAGGGATCAGAAGGCCCGAGTGCTGGGAGGGTATATAAGGATCTCCCTGCGGCTAAATAAACAAGTCTGCTGTATCCCTTTCACCTGACTCCCAGTGGCTGTGTTGCTGATGTTGCCCCTTCTCACCCCTTCCCTGAGGGAGCCATTAGGACCCAGCTACACACATGTGTTCACACATGTGGATGCCAGAGGTTATCATTGGTACTTTTCATCAGTCACTCTCCAGCTTGTTTTTGAGGCAGTGAAAACTTCTCAGTGAATCTGGATCACAGCTTGGGCTAACCTGTCTGGCCAGTGAACCCCAGGGCAGCTCCTGTTCCTGCCTCCCCAGTGCTGGGATTATGGGTGTGTGCATCCTGTTGAGGATCCAAGGTTGACTACTTAGCTGTCTCAGTAGCCCAGATTTCTGAAGCCTCCTGTGTGTGTGTGTGTGTGTGTGTGTGTGTGTGTGTGAGTGTGTGTGTGAGAGAGAGAAATAGAGAGAGAGAGAGGGAGGGAGGGAGGGAGGGAGAGAGAGAGAACACACTTGTTGAGGCCAGAGACCCTGATCAAGTGTCTCTTCCTGAGTCTTTTTTATAATGATGCCACGTTGCTAAAATTCCTTTCCAGGGAAATGTAAACAACGTTTACCCCTCCTCTCAAGGCCCCCAAGACAAACCAACATAGAATTCCACCAAAATGTACTTGGGCAACCAGTGAATTATTGGGCTTCCTTACAGAGCATAGATGGGGCTTACTTACTGGGGTGTGGTACTGTTCCACACATGGAAAGCCTTTACCCAGCAGGGATGCTGGCTTCCCCCGCAGTGGCACAGAGGGAGCCTCTCTCCCCAGTCTTCTATGACCCATAGACTCTAGCCCTTCCCTGAGGCCGCAGGCCGTTAAGGCAGAGTTGCACACCAGATGGCAGGGAGCAGCTGGACACTCAGGTCAGCGGCTTGTGACCCTCCCCACTCCTCCATGAGGGGGTGTAACCAGTCAAGGAGTCCAGCTGGGGTAATCCTTTAGCAAGGAGATGCAGCTGACTTCCTAAGATCAAAGTTGCTTGGCTTGGAGGATAGTCACGCACAAGGCACTCACTCACCCCATCCATCGGGCTCCGTCTCTTCCCTAGGCCCTGTCTACTGATGCCATCACCTTGACGACCACTCAGCGTGTGAATGCTGGTGGGGACACGCGTGTTCAGACCACAACAACTTTTCCTTCTCACCACAGCCCGGTTGGTTTTATTGCTCTTAACATACAGGTTTAATTTCGCTTCTGGCTTCTTCATGAGCTTTCTTCATGAGCTTTCATTTAGCTTTCTGGTCACCCAAACTACCCATTCTGAGAAGTGTCTGCTCTCCTTCTGTCCTGAATTCTAGGTGGGATAAGACAATTTCCACGCGTGTGACCAGGGGTCAGGTCCTAGAGTGGTGCTCGGTTTCCCCATATGCATTGTGAAGGAACTGGATTACGGAAACTCCAGACTCCCAGTTCTAAAGCTCTGGCCACCTCCTTTTCAGAGCCACCCCTTCCCTCCTCAGACCTTGCCAGTGTTCTGCTCTCGTTGAATTGTCTTGCTGTGAATGCCTGGACACATGAGTCATGAGAAGAGACCATGGGCGGGGACGGACTTTCATCGCTCTCATAAATCCTGTCACCATTCATTTCTGTGTTTTCAAGGGCAGGGACAGGTGACAGAGGAAGAGCGTTTTGTCCTACGCAAGCTCCCCACCAGCTAGCAAACATTCCTGTGATAAATGACAGCCACTTCCGTCTTGACTTCACACTCCCCCCACTCACGCAGGAACGGTCCGAGAACACCCATTGGCCTACCGCGTGGCCGTTTTCCAAAGGGGCTAGCGTGACAGGTGGAGAGAAGAAGCTGCCTCCATGACCTGCCGACTCTGATGAGACCTGAGGGACCTGGCTGTGGAGCTGGAAAGGGTCCAGAAAGATCCATGCCATCCAGTACAAGTGGATGAGTGCTTGCTATGGAAAGTGTGGTCTACCTGGGGTGAGGCGGTGGGGGCGGGGATGTGGGGTGTGGGGTGTGTAATACAAGCAACTTAGTTTTGGGAAGCGGGAGAGTCTGGGCAGCAGATTCCCAGAATTCAGCCCTCACCACACTCTATTTGAAGCCCCAGTCTCTTACTCTGTTGAGAAACGCCCTCACTGGTGGTATTCTCGGGCTGGTTCTTGGGACCGATGCCTCTTTAAGGTCCTCAAGGAGGCGGGGCCAGAGCCCCGTTCTCCTCCAGTGCCTCAGACCCTGATTCACTCCGTGGACTTGCCCAACTTTATGGATACCACGGACTGTATAATTCCCAGTCTGGGGGTTTTCAAAGGTAGGGACGGCTGCCTACCGGAGCAGGTGTGCGCGTCATGTATGCTCAGTAACTACCTGTGGGTGGATTCATTACCCGGAGTCCCAGTGGCTGAGTAGAAGCCGGAACTTGCAGGTTCCGGAGGTCCCAGCTCAGCCTCAAAAATGAGGGAAAACAAATGCGTGAATGTCTCTGCTGTTGCCTGACTCTGCTGCTGAGCCTGCTCGGTGCCTTCGTTTCCCCCATTTACCCAGTGGGACCTTAAGATTCTGAAACCACGTTAGTTAGGCACCTTCTGAGGCTGGGCATAGGCTATGAATACGCCTTTCTCCACACTGGGGTTAACCCAGGTTGGTCATTTGGGCTCCCACACCTCTCCCTGATTCCATACAGCAGGAACCCGTAATTGGCTTCCTGTGGCTTCAGCACAGGTGGGGAGTTTTTGCTTTTGCTCTTTTGGCCTCACCCAACAAGCACCAGAGAGGCGGTCAAAGCAAGCAGGGACCTGAGCAGCCAGCTAGGAAATCCAGAACAAAGGACAGCCTTTATTTTTTATTTCTTTATAAAAATCAGCTGTTTCCTTTTGTCGGAAGATAGATTGCAACAGTAATAACTTTAAAAACAATCCTGAAATGGGAGAAATGTAAAATAAATTCTCTAAGGCTCTGATGAATTTGAATCATCAATTTTATTTCTTTTATTCAAGTATCATGATGGTTTTGTGCCAGGTGTGTTCAGCTGTGGTTGCTGAGTGGAGTGTAAGAGGCACAGCCTGGTCTCTGAGAGTCCAGCCTAGAAGAGGAGAGGAGAAATAACAACAAGCCAGGACCATCTTTGGGAGGCTTAGGCATGAAGAGCGTAGGACGGATGGGTCTTCAAGGTCTGTCTGGGCTGCGGAGCAAGACCCCATTTCAAAAACAGTCAAACAAAAAAGAGGACGGGGTGTGTGGTTCATCTGGTAGAACGCTTGCCCACCATGCCCAAAGCTGCCCTGCGTCCATCCCCAGCCCCACAAAAACTGGGCATGGTGGTATATGCCTGTAATCTTAACACTCAGGAGACAAAGGTAGAAAAACGAGGAGCTCAAGGACATCCTTGTCTACCTGGTAAGTTTGAGGCCAGCCTGGGATACCATGAGACCCTGTTGTTTAAAGTTTGGTACAGTGGCTACATCTTAATCTACTGCTATTTCAGCCAGCGATGGTGACTTCGGCAGTTACTGGCTTGCTTCTCTAGCAGAAGCCTGGCTGCTCAGGCCACAGCCTGGGGGAATTCTGTTCCCGCGGGCACTGGCTCTGTTGCTGCCACTAAAACAGGTTGAGTAGCAACTAGCTCACCTTCTCTCCTTGCTGGTGTCTCCCTATGAGAGCCGCGTTCTTCCGATCCGCCAAAACAAAAAAGTTTTGCCACTTAAAGGCCCTCCCTACTACTTCCTCCTCCTCCTTCTCTCTCTGTCTCTCTCTCTCCACCATCCCCATGCCCTCTGATGCTCTATGATTACTTTTTGTCACCTAGTTGCTAATTCAGCCTCCTGACCCAAGGCTAATTTTATTTAGTTAACGCAAATGCAAACTTGGGGTTTACAGTGTGATCAAATATCCCCCTGAAAAGAAGAAACACTCCCCCTACTCTCTCTCTCTCTCACACACACACACACTCTTTCTCTCTCACACACTCTCTTTCCCTCTCACACACACTCTCTCTCTCACACACACTCTTTTTCTCTCTCTCTTAAACACACACACACACACACACACTCACACACTCTTTCTCTCTCACACACACTCTCTCTCACACACTCTCTTTCTCTCTCACACACACTCTCTTTCCCTCTCTCACACACACACTCTCTCTCTCACACACTCACACACACACTCTCTCTCACACACACACTCTCTCTCTCTCACACACACTCTCTTTCATACACACTCTCACACACACACTCACACACACTCTCTTTCTCTCACACACACACTCTCTCTCACACACACTCTCTTTCATACACACTCTCACACACACACTCACACACACACTCTCTCACACACACACACTCTCTCACACACACACCTGCTACAGGACATATATCTAGAGCTCATCTGAGTTTATCCTTTTCACTGCTCACTGTGTCCCGTTGAAATGACAGAATCTGGAGGGATGGAGGACTTCACAAGGGAAGAGGCAGAGGAAAGAAGGGACCTAGAAGAAGTGGGTTTTGTCAGCACCGGGATCTAACATCAACAAAATCCAAAACTAACCTTGAACCAGCTCGGGAAATTTGAAAATTAGAGAAAATTTCAAAAGAGAAAATGGCTACCTACAGTCCTACCATGCAGAATTCCACAACTGAAGCTTGGATATTGTCTTGATAACTTCTGCCATTGATGTGATTAAATACCCCAACGAGAGCAATGGACAGAAGGACGTTTATTTGGGCTCGCTGTCTGAGGCTCCAGCCCATCCTGAGAGGAAGGAAGGCACGGTGGCCAGAGTGTGATGCAGCTGGTCACACTGAAGCCATTGTCAGGAAGTAGAGACAGATGAAGGCTGGTTCTCAGCTCTTTCTCCTTTTTTTTGAAGTCTGGCAGTTAGGGTGGGTCTTCCCACCTCAGTTAACCAGACAGGTGTGTGTGTGTGTGTGTGTGTGTGTGTGTGTCTTCCCACCTCAGTTAACCAAACAAGTTACCACCTCAGACAAAACCGGATCCAGACAGTTCCTCCCAGACATGCCCAGAGGCTGACCTAATCTAGATAATCTGTCATAAGCTTGCCTGGATTCTAGCCTGCTAGGTGATTTTAGATCCTGATACATTAGCAGTTGATATTAACCATTATAAGTATGGTCGCTCCACTAACCTCTATACATTATTTTCTCATATGTATATCTAAATCAGACTGGATTAACATGCAGCACATGCTCACGATGCACTTCTGTGTGTATATGTGCACAGCCCCCCCCCACATGCACACACACACACACACACACACACACACACACACACACACACACACTGAATTCCTTTTCCTTTGCCATCTTACGTTGAACATCAGCTTGGACCCTCAGAGCTCCTGAAGGGAATTTTAACCCTGAAGGTGTCCTTCACATTTTTTTGCGATTGTGTCCTCTGAGGCTTCATCCTGACGTCAACTCGATTGGGCTGAGTCACTCCTGAGATGTCAACAAAGCATGCCTTGGGTGTGTTCCTGAGGGGATTTCCAGACATTGTTGGCATGTAGACAGTAAAAACTAATCAGAAAGACCCTCCTTGGATGTGGACTCTGCCCAGCAGGTTGGAGGCCAGACGGGATGACAAAATGTGCTGTGGCTGGAAGATGGGACGTGCCCCAGACACTCCCGTGTCTGACACTTTAGTCCCCAGCAGTTTTGAGAAGTTGTGGAACAGTGAGGAGGCAGAGACCTGCTAGGCCATGTGGTGGCTTGAGTGAGAATGTCCCCCATGTCTCTGCCCTTTGAACAGTTGGTCCCCATGGTGGGACTGGTTGGGAAGGCTTGCTGGAGGAAACCCACCAGTGGGAGTGGGCTTTGAGAGGAAAAGGTTCTGACTGTGTCCAGTCTTCATGCTTGCATCTGAAGCTGCGCACCCTCGGCATCCCGCTCTTGCTGCTACGACTGCCGCTTGACACCATTCACCTGCTTTGCCTGTAGTGATATTTCACTTGTATTTTAATAAATAAAGCTTGTCTGAAGATCAGAGAGTAAAACAGCTGCACTGGTCAGCCTTACAGACCAGGCAGCGGTGATACCTTTAATCCCAGTAGCCACACTGGTTTGCCATAGAAACCAGGCGCTGGTGATGCACGACTTTAATCTCAGCCTAGAGAGGAATATAAAATGGGAGGAGACAGGTTTCAGCTCAGTCTCATTCTGAGATTCCTGGAGGCAGGATCACCGTTTTCAGACTAAGGTAGAGGAAACATCCCGTGGCTGACTGTTTTGCTTTTCTGACCTTCAGACTGAACCCCAATTTCTGTCTCTGGGTTTTGATTAATCGTGCTACATCTGCCACCATGGAGTCTCCCTCTGAACTGAAACCTAAAATAAACACTTCTTCCTCAAGCCACCTTTAGTCATGACGTTTCATCAGAGCCGCAGCAGGGCAGCTGATAGGCCGCTGGGGGTGGGGCTTGGAGTTTCAGAGCGTGGCCCCACTTCCTGTTGTCTCTCTGTTGCCTGTTAACACAACTTGAAGAGCTGCCGCCTCAGTCCTGCCACCACACCTTCCCGTCACAACGCACTGTGACAATCTCTCCATGAACTCTCCATAAGAACAGTACATACTCTTGACTGTTGAGCCATCTCCCCAACTCCTCAAGTTCCCTTTTCTTAACCAGAAGAAAAGACAGATTCACTTTGCTCTGGCCATTAGAACTTGTTGGTTGGTAATGACGCCATCTTATTATTGAACTCAGTATTTTCTATAACAAACTGTCCAGACTCACAATCAAAGGCTTTTTATCCTTCGTCTGATATGCTGCTTTTAATAACCTCCCCAGTAGTGATAAAATAAAAGTAATGATAGCTTATGTTAGCCGGGTGCAACAGCGCTCTTTCACGTGTTTTACACGCAAGCCCCTTCCTAACTCTGATATCCCCACTTCAGCCCTAGTGATGAATACTCAAACTTGCTCATACAGCTTAAGAACCACCGGAATTTTCCAAGCACAGAAATACTTGTTCATCACATTGGTCTTCTTCCCAGAACTAACTCTTTTTCTCCCGTTCTCTCTCCCCACTTTCTCCCCTGCCCCCTCTCCCCTCCCTTCCTCCCTGCGGTATATGTGAGTTTGGGCATTCACCTGTGTGGGAGCAGAGGGCAGGATAGGATGCCACCTGCCCTGCTCCAGCACTCTACCTATTCCTTCGAGTCAGGCTGCCAGTAGCCCTGGAGCTAAACTGGCAGCCAGGCCCGGTGAGTCTCCTGTCTCGGGGATTATAGATGGGTGCAGGAGTCATGCCTGGTTTTGTTTTTATTTTTTTTTAATGTGGGTACTGGGATCCATATTCAGGCCCTCATGCTCAACAGTAAATGCTTCTAACCAATGGGCATCTCCCCGCACACCCCCAGACCTTAAGAAACCTGGGGTATACACTGCCCTTCTGCATCAAACCCCTTTGGCTGGTTGCTGCTGCCTACCAGCAAATGTGGCAGATTTTAGGGTACCAGGGATACACTTCTCCAGAGCCGAGACGTCCTTCCTCCAGGCTAGAGCAGCACTCTGGGAGGAGCCTTCCGGCTGGCGGTCCCACCTGCTGTGCTCCTGATTCCTGCAGGGATCCAGGGACTGGGGTGGAAGTGAGGCTCTGCCAACATCAGCCAAGGCTTGGTCACAGCTTCAAAGACTTCATCCATGAGGGAGGCATAGCCATCCACCTCCAGATATGGGTGTGAGTGTCTTTGAGCGCAGATATAGGTGTAATGGTCTATGAGTGCAGATGTAGGTGTGAGGGTCTATCGGTGCAGATATAGGTGTGAGGGTCTATAGGTGCAGATATAGGTGAGAGGGTCTATAGGTGCAGATATAGATGTGAGGGTCTATGAGTGCAGGCACTACTGTTCAGTACCTGGTGTGTGTGTGTGTGTAAACGTGTGTGCATGTTTGTACGTGTGTAAGTGCTCGTGAATAGAGTATGTGGGTACATGCCCTGTGTGTGCAAGTAGAGGGCAGAGGCTCACTTCAGGCGTCTTTGTCAGCTGCACCCACCTTGTTTTCTGAGACACGGTCTCTCATTGGGCTGGAATTTTCCAGTTCGACTAAATGGCTGGCAGTGGAGTCTCCACCTTCCATGTACTGGGATGCCAAGCATGTGCCACCGTGTTCGAGTTTCTGGGGTTATCATGGTAGTAAGCAAGCACTGGCCACCGCCCCAGCCCTGGGTGAAATGTCTTGATTCTTGGTGCTTCTCCCATGTGTTTCCATAAGTCAGTCAACCTGTCTGGATTCCCTACATCCTTTGACCAAGATGATACCAGGCGGTGTTGTTGAGGCGAGATTGCTGAGCTATTCTCTCTGAATGGTTTTATTTTGAGTTCTACAGTTGTTTTAATTCATGCAACGACAGTGGCAGCAAAAATAAGCCTGCAAGCAAATGACCCTGCAGGTCTGGTTGGCTCCATTGGCGTGGCTAGTATACAAGGCATCCTTAGAGTTGATGGTAACTCAGCATTCCCCTCCAGGGTTCTGCAACACCTTCAGACAAAAGTAGACAGAAGTATCACCATCACTACGGTTGCCTCTGTCCCCCGGCCTCCACTCCTTCCCTCAGCTCAGTACTTGGGTGTTAGAAGAGAATGGTGTCTCCCCTGCTGGAAGGGAGAACTGGAGACCGTGAGACATGGGTGAGGAAGAGCTGAGGCAGGGAGCTTGGGCCAGGGGCCCCTCAAGGGGTGTGAGGAGATAGTTGGTGGCCAAAGGATTAGACGTCCAATGGCCCCCAAAGGCAGCTGGAATCAAGGGTCCTGAGCTATTGCCAGGCCCAGGGAGGAGACAGTCAGCAGGTGAGACATCTCAGAGGCATTCCTTGCCCAGTCAGTCTGGCAAAGGTAAAAATAACACACAAAGAATCCACTGCCGGGGAAAGCTAAGTGGACACTGGTCCACAAGCCTTTATCTGACATCCCTGGAGCCTGATTTGTATTGGAGCTTAGAACCTTCTGACTTTAGACAGCGAATGCCATGTGCATGCTTACACATGAAACTTCCCTTATAAGGGAAGCACACCATGCACACACTGTACACATGTAACCGTCTTTATGGAGGAGGGCACCATGCACACGCTGTACACATGTAACCTTCCTTATGGGGGGAGGGCACCATGTATCTGCAGTGAAATGTACAAAACCTCATAAGTGAGATATGATTGATAGCCTTGTATTCACTGAGTCAGGGTTAATGCCCTGTAAATGTAGTGGGTACTATGTTTAGGGAAACATTTCCAGATGTCAGAGTCCAGTTCAGAAGGGAGCCACACATGGGGAAAATAAAGGTGTATGTATGTATGTATGTATGTTGTATGTTATGTATATCATGCTTGGATATACATTGGATATACAATTGGAGAGATATGCATAGTTATTGAGAGAGTCCTTTGAAATACAAATCACTTGATATAGGTCTTATTTGCCTAAAGGAACCCTGAAAAGTACGTAATGCACCCCTAGGGTTAGCCCCATACTTCTGTGTGGTTTTAATTTACGTATTACTTACGTAAAAGATTTTTCTCATTGTAACTTAAAAGACAAAACTTAGTAGCCAATTATTTCCAGGAATTATGATGTCATGGCTAGAACAAAGGTTTCTGCCTTTCCCCCCTCCCCCTCTCCCCCTCTCCCCTTCTTTCCGTCTTCTCCCCTCCCCTGCCTCCCCTCCCCCTCTTCCTCTGCTTCCTCCCCCTCCTCACCTGCTGATGCCCACCAGTCCTCAGATGTTCCAACCTTTTCCACGCTGTCAGTCATTTTGTTTCTGCTCATTTGTGCTCGCAAACAGTGTTGTAGTGAAGATCCCTGTACCTGTGATCTGAGGACCCGTGCACCCATTGGTGCAGATGGGTTCTTCATTCTGACTTTTCTGTCATGAACACATGACATTTATACGGTTAAAAATGCTATGGGACATAGTGAAAGATTCAGCTAGTCTGAGCCTCTTAGTTGGTCAGCTTCTTTCTCAGGATGAACGAACTATTCATGGTCGCTACCGCGTAAACAAATTCCACGTATTTTCGGACCACACATACTTTGTTCACGGGCATTCTCCTCAGGAGCATCTGCTTTCCCACAGCACCCAGAACCCGACATGCCTTCCTGAATAGGTGGCTGAGCTGCCAAAACTGAGGAGGCAGTGATTTGTCCTCGGATGGCTCCGAGTGCCTCTTTTCCCAGGCCGTCTGGGGACCTGAAGGCTTGTTCTTGGCGATTAGGCATTGCTGACCTCCTGTGAAAGCCATGGTCACTGCTCTCAGGCACTGATGGCCCTGGCAGCAGAGGTGGGAACAGAATGTTTTCTGTGTGACTTGGACCTGGACCTGGTAGGTGTTTTGTAGGGATGCAGGGCTGCTGGTTTCAGATCCAGCCGGGAAGCTACTGGGACAGGAGGGGAGGATTGCGGATCTCCTTGGCTTAGGAGCAATCTCTGGACTCTAAATCCCTTAGCTTTCCCTTTCTTTCATGCTTGCAAAATAGACGCCACATTTCCTCAGTTTCCAGATATATATTTCTCTTTTACGTGGTAACATCCCAGAGCTGGGCAGAAGGCATTGGCTGTGAGCGTTCCTCCCCTTGGCTCTTTGAAGCCTATTATTAAATAGCTGGTGCCTCGCGCAGCTGGAGGGAGGGTTATCCTAGATTAGGGACCAGGAGATGCTCATCTTTCATTCCCCAACACATATCAACCCCAGACGGCCACCAGATAAAACTCCATCCTTTGTGTAGATAGTAAGACGGACAGGTTGTTGAACATTTTCTGGAATTCCAACTGGACTCGAGTGTTAGGCAGAAACTGAACTCATCTTTGCTTCCCAAGGCTACTCCAGGCCCACCCCTTCCAATAAAGCTGTGGATCCCATCTGTGTAATTAGTGGGGGCATAATTAACAGGAGAGAAGCTCTTCTTACAGTGAGAGACAGGCAACCCAGCCCTACAGGCTCCCACACGGCAGCCAGACACTTGGCTCTTCCCTGCTTGCTTGTCTCCTTTCTCCAGACGTCAGATATTTGACAAAAGCAGCTAGGGAAGACAAGTTTTACTTGGGCTCACAGTATGGCACCATACGGTCCCTCATGTCACAGAAGGCAGCAGGAAGCGTGAAGCGGTGGGTCACGTCACATTCATAGACAGGAAGCAGAGAGAGTGATGGACACCAGTGCTCAGCTCGCTTTCTTTTTTTATCTGGTCCACAGGATGGTGCTGCCCATCTCAAGTAACCAAGTCTCTCTCTCTTAGACACGCCCACTGGTTTGTCGCCTAGGTCATCCTAGATCCTGTCAAGTTGACAATCAAGAATAGCCACCACTGGGGCTGGAGAGATGGCTCAGCAGTTAAGAGCACTGGCTGCTCTTGAGGGAGACCAAGGTTCAGTTCCTAGCACCCTCATGTTGGCTCACAACCATCTGTAACTCCAATTTCAGCAGATTGGTGCCCTCTCTTGGTGTCTGAGGGGACATGCACATAGTGTACGTGTATGCATACATACAAACATGCACATACATAAAATAACAATAAACCTTAATAATGACCACCTCAGCCATGTATGCCTCTTAGTTCTGTGGACGAACTGGCGCTGTGCAGGACAGCAAAGCTAGAAAACCTTGAGAAACTGCTCTGGGAACCAGAGAGATCAGGTTTAAGGAGTTCAGGGGACATGAATGAGTTTTCAGTTACAATGAGAACCTTGGGAAAGTAAAGTTTAACTGGGCCGTGAGAGACACAGAAGTGAATGCGTCCTGAGCACCGACTGTGTGTCAAGATGTTGTCTTGCTGAGTTTCTGACCGTATCTTCCCACATGCAGGTGTCAACAGTGTCCAAGGTGGTGATTTCACAGCTGTAAGCCACACCACCCAGGGTCACGGTCACGCCACGCAGGGTCACGGCCACACCACCCAGGGTCACGGCCACGCCACCCAGGGTCACGGCCACGCCACCCAGAGTCACAGCTGTCTTCATCTTGAGGGTTAAAGGAAAAGTCACGGTGATGGCAACCTGAGATTCCTCGGCAACTGTCCTTCATTCTTTTTCCCGCTGACCCTAACAGCCTACCATGGAGTCATGACTGGTTTCATGTCAGCCTTACAAGCTAGAGTTATCAGAGAGGAGAGAGCATCATTTGAGAAAAGGCCTCCATAAAATCCAACTGTAGGGCATTTTCTCAATCAGTGATTGATGGGTCCGGCCCATTGTGGGTGGTGCCATCCCTGGGCTGGTGGTCCTAGGTTCTATAAGAAAGCAGGCTGTGAAAGCCAGGGGGAGCAAGCTAGGAAGTAGTACCCCTTTATGGCTTTCTCATCAGCTCTGCCTCTGAGATCCTGCCCTGTTTGAGCTCCTGTCCTGACTTCCTTCAGTGGTGCACAGTGATGTGGAAGTGTAAGCCACATAAACCCTTCCCTCTCCATCTTGCTTTTGGTCACGGTGTTTCGTCATCGCAATATAACCCTAACTGAGACACGGGGACAGGCCAACCTTCCTGAATCCTACTGCAGACCGTTCCTGCCACAGTCTGGCTTGTTTCTCCCTCTGCAGCCGGCAGCCTTGTCTGTGGAGGGAGGGATGTTTTGCTTTCAACTTCCTCTTGCATAACGGGGAGAAATGACCTCAGCGTCCCCTGAATCTTCTCTGGGTCTCATGGCCATGGTCTTAGGTGCCATCACAAACATGTTTACTAATCCATCTGCCTTTGGAGCTTTGTCTCCCTCAGGGTACAGAGTGGAGTCCTTGCCCCCAGCCACACCTGCTTCTCCTCCTTTGTTTATTGGGTCTTCAGGTGATACCAATCTCTCAAGCTTTTTCCCAGCTCCCTCCTTCCTCACCTGAGCACTCACTGAACCTAACCTTAGCTACCACGCATTCTCTCTCCCCGACTTCTGCCTGTCCATCCTCTCTACTGAGGAGACAGCACCCCCCACCAGGCTGCCCTAATTTTCATCTTCTACTTTGCAGCATTGAATTCCCACCTTGTAGCCCAATGGTCTTCCTAGAATCCAGAGCTGACCACATGACTTCCTCATCCGCTTCTGCGTTCCTTAACAAGACTCAGGGCATTGCCATCTGGAGTCTAAGATTTCCCCAGCGTTGTCTCACACATGGCCTCCAGTGTGCGTGTACGCATGTGTGTGTATGTGTGTGTGTGTGTGCACGCATGCATGCAGCTTATACATTCCCTGAATTCGGCTGTGAAAAAAAATTGCAATTTAATTTTTCCATAGCTAAACTCCTACTATGACAAATGTTTTTGGTTTTGGTCCATAATTAAAAAAAAAAACATTTTGCTAATTCAAGGTAAATTGGTTACTGCTATTTTTAAAAATTACTGTGATGAAAATAAATATAAAATTACCATCTTTAACCATTTTAAGTATGTGGTTTATTGGCATTAAGCGCATTTACATGGTTGGCTGTGTTACCAACACTATTATCCGGTCTAGAATGAGTTCATCTTCCCAAACTGAAACCCTATGCAGTAAACAAAACAGTTCCCAACCCTGGCCCAAGGCCACCACTCTGAGCTCTGTCCCTTTGAACCTGACAGGCCAACGATGTTTTAATAATTAACCTTTGGGTCATTATTTTCAATCTGTCCCCTCCACAATGCTTCACGCCTCTCTCTGGGGCGGCATAAGTCTGTAGGGACCAAGGTTGTTTGGGCTTCATGTATTCCCTGAAGTTCCTGTGGCGGGAACTTACATTCCCACATAAAAGAAGAGTTGTGGGTTTTTTTTTTTTTTTTGCCATTTGATTATAAAATGGCCCCATATGTTGAACTTTTGGATCCTATGTGGTCATGCAATTTTGGAAAGTTCTGGAAGCCTTGAAGATTATATCTGGTCTCTAGTCTCTTCCTCCTCTCTGACTCTCATCCATCAGAGATGAATGACCACCTCTTGCAAGGCTCCACCTGAAATGGATCATTAAAGATGCTGCAGGATCCCCAGCGGCGGCAGGCAGCAGAAACGCTACAGGTTCCCAAGCAGAGGCAGGCAGGGGTTAGCGGGTCCTGAGAGCAGCCAGTCCCAGACAGGGACAGCACGAGATCACAAGGCAGGTCTCCGAAGGTGGCTGGTCCCCGGTGGCGAACCCAGAGGCGAGCCATGTGGCAGTGGGCAAGAGACAGATGGATAGGCACACCATGCAGAGTGAGGTTGGATATTTATTTAGTGGTTATGGAAGGGAAGGGAGAAGGGGAAAAGAACAGAGAGGGAGGGAGAGAGAGAGGGAGAGAGAGGAGACCTAAGGGATCCGGAAAACAGAGAGAGAGACTAAGGGGGCAAGCAGGAAGGAAGACCTGCCTGCCTCAGCGGATGGGGGAGGGAGTGGGCGTGGCTTGTCTCTTAAAGAGACAGAACAACCATTACACCAGCTACCACTGAGTCTCAGCAGAACAGAAGAGGCCAAAGACTGTGGACTCAGGAACTGACACCAATCTTTCTTCCTTTAAGTTGTGTGTGGCATGGTTACAAGGAAAGCAACCGTGATGACTAACACTAATTGTCACCCAGACAGAATCTAGAATCGTCGTGCCTGTGAAGGATTATCTAGATTAGGATGACCCAGTCCCCCCTGAATGCAGCTCCGCCATCCCTAGGCTAGAATCCCAAACTGCATAAGTGGGGAGCAGGCTGAACAGCAGCGTTCACCACGCTCTGCAGCCTGACTGCAGAGGCCACGTGACCAGCTGCCTCAGACTCCTGCCACCGCGCCATCTCCACCATGATGGAAGGTTCCCCTCGAACTGTGTGGGCCAGAGTAACCCCCTCCCTTCTTGTGTTACCTTTGCCAGGCATTTTATCTAGCAACTAGAAAAGTAACAAACACAAACTGCGTGGGAAGTCAATGGCAGCATCCTGACTGCCATTTCATCTGTTCCGGCCTGAGGGTGGTGGGCGACGAGGGGGTAGTGGAAGGCCTCAGGTGGGAAATTTATCTCTCACAGTCCCCAGGCCCTCTCTAGTCCAGATCTGTGTGTTCCTGTTAGCCTTGGGGTCCTTTTCCTCCCCGAGCTGGTGGATTTCTGCTTGTCCTTCGGATGTCACGGCAGAGACAGCTCTTTCAGGATACCTTAGAGCTCTTGCCCCCAAGCTGGATCTGTGTGGTTGTTGGAGCCCTGTTGTGTGACCTCAGAACAGTACCATTGCTTCCCGGGTTATCTTGTTCCCGGGAAGGCGGCTCAGTGAGCAGCGTTGGGGCTGGGTTCTTCCTCTGCTCCTCCTTCTGGGCAGCCCCAGTCAGCATGCTTCCTCCCTCCAAGTTCTTGTGAGAAGCCATTGTCATCGCTCTGTTTAATTCCCACTTAATTCAGTGTCAAGATAGAGGCTGAGAATTCATGGTTTCGGCCTGTGGAGGAAGCTGTGCCAATGTGTGAAGATAAAATATCCCCGAGCTCACCCTCAGAGACAAAGGTTTTATTTATTTTGTTAGGAGTGGGCTGTCTAGTGATCTTTTTTTCTTTTTGATTGTTGTTATTGTAGTTGTTGGGGTATTAAATTTAGAAAGCCGTGTGACCTGCTGCAGCTGGAGACCGCAGGATCATGAGATGATGCCGACTGGAGATACAGGTCTCTGAGTGCCCAATAAATCTGGAGCCCTGAGGGAAGGCTCCAGGCCTGCGCCACCTCAGCAGGCAGCAGAGTCACAGCGATGAATCAACAGCAAAGGGAAGAGCATTTTGAGGCCTTGGTATAGGATGTCTACAAACAGACCCCAAGAAGCGCATGGATGGGCAG
The DNA here is from genome assembly GCA_004026605.1 of Ondatra zibethicus. Taxonomy (NCBI): domain Eukaryota; kingdom Metazoa; phylum Chordata; class Mammalia; order Rodentia; family Cricetidae; genus Ondatra; species Ondatra zibethicus. The sequence goes on from PVIU01009470.1 coordinate 39,940, forward strand.
GGAGGGGCGAGGAGGCTAAGGAAGCTGAGCCACGTCAATTAAAGATTGCCTTTGCTGCTCAGTCCCCAGGACCCTGAGTGGAGTTAGGAAGCCACTTTGTGAACTCATTGGTGGAGGGTGGCTTCTTGGGGGCACGATTTGACTCTGCAGTAGGACCCTGAGGTTGTCCCTTGGTTTTCAGTTTTGTCTGGGGTCCCCCTTTGTCTGTCAGGGTAGGCTTGTCTCCTTAGCTCTCTGCACTTTCATCATGCCTGCGTTTTCCACTTCCTTAGCCGTTCTTAGTTCAAGACCCATTCACGGGGCTGTAGAGATCCCAGCGGTAGAGTGCTCCCCGCTTGTGCAGAGGACTGGAGTTTAGTGCCCAGCACCCATCCCAGGAGGCTCACAACTGCCTGAAGGTCCCAGCCTCAGGAGATCTGATGCTCTCCTAGCCTGTGAGGGCACATCAATGAGTGTGTGCACGCGCACGTGTACACACACACACACACACACACACACACACACACACACACGTACACATGCACACAAGTACACAGAGGCTCTGGAGGCCAGAAGAGAGTGTCAGAGTCCCTTGGAGCTGGCGTTACAGACAGGAGTTTCTAACATGGATGCTTGCGTCCTCAGCATGAACAGTACAAGCTGTTAAGGCTGGGCCTTCTCTCCAGCCCCTGGTACTGCGCTGTACTACCTATTCGCTTAGTGGTGAGCACCTCTTTTACCAAAAAATCCGTCCTGGATCTGGGTGTGAACCTTCTTTCTTTTATCTTTCCTTTTTTCCTCCCTCCCTCCCTTCCTTTTTTCCTTTTGAGACACAGCTACCGTGTGGCTTAGAGTGGCCTGGAATGAAAGGCCCTGATCCTCCTGCCCCAGCCTCCCGAGTGCTGGGATTCCAAGTGTGTGCCCCACAGCTGCTCTTGTGTGAGTACTAAGGGTGAGATCTCTGCCCTGCCTCACCCCCAGGCACACTTACTGCCACTAAGTAACTTTAGGTTGCACCCCACTGTGGCTGTGCCCTGTCTTCCTTCTTGCCATTCCTGCAGGAAGGTTCTTTCCACCCAAATGCTTGCCCATCATAACCAAGATGTCAGCATCATGTGACTTCTTAATTTTGCTAATTTTGTACATAGAAAGCAGAGTCTCATAATTACTTTAATTGGTCATTGAATTAATTATATCATTGTGGGTATCAATTCCCCTGCTGTTAGCTAGTCGGTGTTTGAATTATCTGTTCATATCTTCACACATCTTCCCCTCCTTGAGTCCCCCACGCCTCCTGTTCTTGGCGTGCAGAGAGGCGTGTCATATGGAGGAAGGAGGGTGACTGAGCCATCACCCACACGTGGTAGTGTGCCATCCATACGGAGGAAGGAGGGTGACTGAGCCATCACCCACACATGATCGTGTAACAAGCCGACTCTGGAGCACCAGCTGGAACCCCCTCGAGGCAGCTCTGTGGCATGAACTGCCCTCCTTGTGCTAACCAGCCTCCTACAGTTCATTAACAACGGGGGTATTACTAATTATACACTGATGAAGTTTTTTGTTAAATGGCGCTTTAACATTTTTGGTACTTTATTTCGGAGTGCACCATTAAATTGATCGGCCCATTAAAGTCAGTACTTTAAAAAAAGAGTTCAGTATTCAAAAGAAAAATACAATGATGAGGACACAGAGAGCGGCAGAGGGGCCGTCCGGCTTGAAGTCAAGAGAATCAGACCATTGGCATGTGCAATGCAAAACGTGAAAGCAAACCTTCCTACTATTAGGTCCGACATTGGTAATTTACTTTGAACAAAACAGTGTCATTAATTATACTAATGGCATGTTGGTTTGAATTCCATTCATTTTAGAGTTTTGCTCGGGTTTAATTTGCAAATTAATTTTTATAGTTTTTTAAACAGATTTTTTTGTAACCATGGGAATTTTATAGCTATTTTTATGCTTTCTGTATTTTAAATAACATTGTAATAAAAAACAGTTTCCACAAATAGAGACCCTGCAGTAATTCTGCAATAAGCATTTGAGACCTGCTGGCTTGATGTATGGAAACACCTATCTGCAGGTTATGATTTTCATTGTGTGTCAGAGTTAACATGAGTCATGATCACCACGAAGTCTAGGTATCGGGTACCCCAGATAATTAAAAATTGGTTGAAGTGAAGGGAACATCAGAGTCAAAGAACACAGCTACAGATGTGTCACAGGTGTGTGACCTTCAATAACCATCACCACCCTGCTAGCGTCTTTCCTTCCTAAAGAGGCTGAGAAAACCGAGAGTTGCATTTCCCAGAGTCCCTAGAGGCTTAAGTTCTGGCCAGACCTTAAACTCCACCCCTGAAGCATCTTCTGCTAAGTGTGGAGACGCTGAAGGGAGAAGGTGCCTCACACTGGCTCTTCCTGTGCTTGTGGAGTCATTGACTTAATTCCAAGGCCCCTCACCATCCTCAAGGACGCCCAGAGACAAAGTGTGGCAGGGCATGCCAGCTGCCCTGTGAGTTTCTATGGACCACAGGCGTGTGGGATACAGTTGCACCACGAGTCTGGCCCTCGGTGGGTTCTGGGTTTCCGACTTTAGGTCCTCATACTGCATAGCAGGTGCTTTTCTCTGAGCTGTCATTCTTGCCCCATAGGCCCGTGTCAAAGCAGTGTGAGTTCAGGACTGTTTTATTTTCATACCCCTGTTGCTCAGTGCTGGGGCAATGCTGCCTTTATCTGCTTCAATTCTAGAGGCAGAAGTGGTGTCAAAACAAAAACATCCAAGCGCCACTAAGCTTGAGCAAAGCATAACTAATTCAGCTGCTGCCGGGAGTTAGGCCTGAGACTGATCCGAGCAGCGGTGGTTCTTGCTTTAACTTTGGGTATTGACCTTATTCTGCACAGGAACCTCAGTCCCTTACCAGAACAGGCTATGGTGACACCGGGAGCAGCTTGAGCACAGGAGAACTCAAAGCCCCACCCCTTCACAGTGACGCACTTCCTCCAACAAAGCCACACCTACTCCCACAAGGCCACAGCTCCTAATAGCGCCACTCCCTTTGGGGGCCATTTTCTTCCAAACCACCACATTGTCTTTATTGGGCTGGTCTGTAGGCCTGTCAGTGAGCCAATGTCTTGACTGATAATTGATGCGAGTGGGCTCAGCTCACTGTGGGCAATACCATTCCCTAACGGCGGTCTGGGCTATGTAAGAAAGCTAGTCGAGCATGAGCCTAGGAGTGAACCACAAGCAGAATTTCACCGTGGTTTCTACTGTGAGTTCCCTCAGTGATGGACCTTGACCTGAACGTAGAAGCCAAATAAACCCTTTGGTTGCTTTTTGTCAGGGGTGGGTAGGTGGCGGGGGGGGGGCGGGGGGGAGTCTCTGTGTGTGTTTGAATCAGAGGAACAGAAAGGAAACTGTCAATGTTCCTCATACCCCAGTGGAGAAGGGGCAGGACCGTGCCTGCCACTCACCTGTTTGACATGGAAGACAGGGCCCACAGCATCTCTCCTGAGAGGACCATGGTGTGGATGGTAGAGAATTTCACTCCCAAGCACCATGGGAATCTGTAAAGGGTATGGCTTCATGAGTCCGTCTGGTTATGCCTGAGAGAAGCCGCCCATTCTCCCCCTCAGCCCACTAAGTCACAGCATCCTGAGGCCACTGTATGTGGCTTTGAGCCACAAAATCTTGAGGCAGTCCGCGTTGTGGTCTGAGTTGACTTTTTTTTTTTTTTAAAAAAAAAAGTGCTGTCAACTTATGTAAAAAGAAATGGATTTCTCACCCCTGGAGGCTAGCTCTTTAAGACCAAGGTGCTGGCAGTTGCTGGATCAGGTGAAGGGTCTCTGGGCCATGAATAATGTCTTCTGTCTTCCTGTAATGGAAGGGAAACACAAATTATTAGATATTAATAACTTGCACAAGATATTAGGGCATTAATATCTTTCTGGAAGCTTCCATCTGTGATCTCATCACTTCCTAGAGCATCCACCTCCTAATATTCCTAAATCCACCAGCTTGGGGGCCAGGGTTATAAAGCATGGGTTCTAGAGGGATGTAAACATTGAAGGATTTATTTTAAAAATTTAAAAAATTATATGTATGTGTATATGTCTGTGTGTGGGTGTGTGCATGTGAGTGCAGTGCCCAAAGAGACCACAAGAGAACATCAGCTTCCCTGGATGCCGTGAGACTGGGTGCTGTAGGTGCTGGAAATGGAACTGAGGTCCTAGGCCCAGGATGCAAACATTTAAACCACAGCCGTCTTCATGGTCATAGATACAGCAGCCAGATGTGAGACCCTGGCTGTAAGATTTCACCAGCGGTGCTCCATTGTGTAAATGGACCACATTTTCCTTATCCATTCTTCAGTCGAGGGGCATTTAGGTTGTTTAGAGAGACAAACATGGATCTAATCTACGTGGGAAGTAGAAAAAGACAAGATCTCCTGAGTAAATTGGGAGCATGGGGACCATGGGAGAGGGTTTGAAAGGGAGGGGAGAGAAAGGGGGGGGAGCAGAGAAAAATGTAGAGCTCAATAAAACCAATTAAAAAAAAAAGATTTCACCAGAGGACATGGTATGGAGTAGAATACTGTCCCGTTAGTTACTTTTCTTGTAGCTTTGACCAAAACCCGACAAAAGCAGCTTCAAGAGCAGTTCCCTCCAGCTCCCAGCTCGAGCGCACAGGTCAGTGACAGGAGTCTGAGGTCACAAGGCATCCGCAGTCAGGGAGCAGAGAGAGATGGACGCTGGTGTTCAGGTCACTTTCTGCTTTTCATTCAGTCTGGGACCTCAGCTCATGGGAATGTGCTGCCCACATCCAGGGTGGGTCTTCCCACCCCACTTAACCAATCCCCACTAAACCAATCCTCACTTAACCAATCCCCACTTAACCAATCCCCACTTAACTAATCCTCACTTAACCAACCAATCCCCACTTAACCAATTCCCACTTAACCAATCCCCACTTAACCAATCCCCATTTACCCAGATCCCCACTTAACCAGTCTGGAAGCTCCCTCCAAGACAAGCGCAGAGCTTTTGATTCTGCCCTACCATGGATCTAACCCACCCAAGTATGACACACACGGCTGCCTGCCCTTCCAGAGGATGTTCTGCATCCGTCTCTCCATGGGGGGCGGGTAATGGTAACATGGGAACAGAGGTTTGTGGATGGGCCGGTTCTTGTCCAGTGCGTGTTCCCTGCAGAGATTCCTGGAGACGAGTGGTCGTGTGACTCGCGTGACCTCTCTTGGCTGACTCTCCCACTGGTTGTTTACGTGGCATCTCTGCAGTGCAGCCATCAGCTAGTCTAATTAGCTGTCTGCCTTCTAAAAACGGGGTTGTGAAAACGACACTTCCCTGTTCCGGCTTTATTAGCTTTCTCTGTGAGGTATTAGCAACTCTGTATTAACCTCATTCCCAACCCGCACTGAGGCAGAGACAGACACGCTGGACTAACCTGTCTGAAATCCCTCTCCTAGCAGCCTCCATCTCTGCACCTCTGTAAGTTTCTGCCATTGCTCCTCTCTCCGGCAGACCATGACCTGCTGTCCACCCCTTTTATGGAGGGCAAGGTGCTTGCTTGCCTTTTAAAATTAAAAATATTATGTGTATGAATGTCTGCACGTAGGTATATGTGTCACACATGTACAGTGCCCACGGAAGCCAGAAGGGTGTGTCAGGTTCCCTGGAAAGTGAAGTCATAGGTGGTTGTGAGCCGCCATGTGGATGCTGGGAACCAAATTCAGTAAGAGCTCTTAGCAGCTGAGTGGGCTCTCCAGCCCTCTTGTTTAGCTGCTTTTTCCTCTTCCGACTCCCAGACTGTTACAGAAACACTCACTCTACATGGAATGAGAGTGAACGGGTGTGACTTGCAACCTCACACATGCATCATGTGACCTTGGACAAGTCTCTCGATCCTTTGATCTCTTTGATGTGCTCCCTCGACTCCTGTCCCACCCCCCTCTCCCTGTAAAGACCATCAGTGTTCCAGGGAGAGGGTATCATTTTCTCTACTCTGCGGTCTGGCAGGATGATCAGGCGTTACTGTGCCATAGGAGGGATGTGTGGAGAGAGGCAGAGGTAGAGAGAAGAAACAAGTTGAAAATACTGGCTCGGGGTGATTTGCTCTCTGAATCCTATGAAGAGGTCCTCTGACTTGGCTAGGTCAGGAGCAAGCAGTAAGCGGAGAGTCAGGCCCGGCCATGAAGGGCAGTGTAAGGATCGCTAGGGGCTCAAGGTGATGGACAGATGCACACAGGATCCACGGAGTCTGCACCGAAAAGAGCAAATCGCAGCGTGATAAAGGTTCTCACTGGTTCAACCAGAGGAAGTCAAGGTTCAGACAGGTGGTGCCCCAGCCGCTTTTAAATCTCACTTTGCAGTAAAGAGTTGACAGGCCTCAGGCGCTGAGCTAGAAGCAGTTGAAATCGGCGGATGGTATCTAATAACCTGATTTTGTTTTATCTGAAATGTGTGCGTGTGTGCGTGCGTGTGTGTATGTGGTGTGTGTGTATACCTGCTCTCCTGAATTCTGACTTCTTCCCAAAGCTGGACGGCCTCTCAAGCTTAGGTCACTGGCAATGAGAGCTGGTCCCTTCCCTGTGGCTGAGCACCCTCCAGAATAGCTCTTGTTCCCAGTGTTGTGGTCGCCACCTCCATTCACGCTGTGGGCATGCCATATGGGATCTACCAGGGTTCGGAGCAGTCACTGAGAAATCAGATGGGCAGTTGTGGAGGCTCAAGGAAAGGCTTTGTATGTTAGGTGGAGACTCTTGTTCTTCATTCAAAGTCATAACCCCAATGAATTATGGGGTCATTGACATTGGGTATGTGTCATGTCCATATTCCCTCTAGCTTATCACAAATGTGCATCCAACAGTTGGCATCACGATGACATTTTTCTATGAGCTGGTAACTGTGCTGTCCACCCAGTGGCAAGCCACTACTGTGACATCTGCTTCCCAATGATGTCAGTCCAGTTGACGGATGGTCCTCCTAGTGGCCAGCATCATAGCAATGTATCTCCTTTTGGTACTGTTCTGACAGCCTTCCAGTGGTCAGCTCCCGGATTACATCCATCCAGTGGCTGATGCCCACACATCTATCTATCCTAGAGGTGGTTTCTGTAGCAGTGCACCAAAGGCCAAAGAGCCGTAGGACTCCCACCCTCTCCCCAGCAACCTGAGCGCTGAACCAGTGGGTGAGAACTCTGGGGTTCACCGGCCCTTCCTAAGCTACTCTGAGGCAGGCTCCTCACTGACTTGCAGGTCTCCAGGGATTATGCTCGATACCACGCCCTGGAATGGTTTCTTGGCCCTGTCTTACATCCTCTAAGGTATTTGCAGGGTCTCCTTCCAAAAAAAAAAAAAAAAATAGACCTCCTAGAATCCTGCCCCCGAGGGGCTTCTATTGAGATGCACCATGTAGTGGATGTAGAGAGAAGGGATCTTGCCATTTGCACCAGGTGAACCACTGGGCTTACCCTGTTGGCTCACCGATTTGGTGAGAATGACTTGTCACCCCTAGACGCACTGCCAGCCAGGCAACAGGCGCATAATCCCTCTCCATTTCCACCTTTTGGTGCCATGCGCATCCCTTGACATTTGTTAAGCACACCCCCTGCCTTCTGGAGCCTGAGGAAGGGAGACAGGCATCAGGGGCTGAGCGCGGGCAGGGCTTGCTGCAAACCTGTGAGCCACGGGAGGAGCAGGAGGGAGCCAGGCTCTGCTTGTTCAGCCTTTTTCACGTCAATAACAAGCACAGCTTCCCTTTCCCCTCGGCAGTCTGATCACTCAGAACTCCCCTCTGGTGGGTACTTTCTTTCCGGAACACAATAGCTGGTGTGATGTCTTGCGAGGAGCGCCGGCGTCACCTGGAGGAGGCAGCTGCGGGCCTGAAGGGAGAGGTGACAAGTTCTGGGGAATATTAAAGATTAACACCAAGTGCTTTGCTGCTGTTTAACTCTCTGACGATTTGCGCTGCTGGAGCCAGAACAGAGCATTCCTTTCCTCCCTTCTACTTATCCCTTCCTGTCTCCGTTCTGGGGATCCAGGAGCTGTGGATGTCAGATGCCAACTCCTTAAGGGCTGAAATGGTTCTATATAATAACAGAGAGGGAGCCTGCAAGACGAAGAAAGAGTCTAATTCAGCTCTGAGGCTGAAATGGGAGCTGGAATGAAGCGGTGGCGGGGTGGGTTGGGGGGAGCACTGGTAAAAATAGCTCACTCAGAGAGAAGAATGCGGCTGGTCTCCCAGCGGCAGGCGCAGCCCTTGGGTGAATTATAGCAACCTACTGTATGCCTTGTGCATTTGCTTTTGAAATGTTGATCATGGCAGAAAGGGGCCCTTGAATGGAAGGCTGTTGGTGACTGACACTTTGAGCAGGGCTTGGCAGTGGACGAGTCTGTCAGGACTCCATCTGCCACAAGCACAGGCGGCATGCCACCGGGACGCATATGCTCCGTTCCCTATCATTGGTTATTTATGCAGCTCCAATTGCTGAGCCCGCAGACCCTCCCCAGAGGTGCACAGTGGTCTCTGAAAGGAAGAGAGCCTTTGGGAGCCCAGCAAAGGCAGGGAGACCAGAGAAAGGGTGATGGAGAAGGGAGTGATGGGAGATAATAATGGGGTCTCTTAGACATGTAGTGGTCCAGGGAAACACAGAGAGGGGATGGCAAGAGGAATAGGGAGAGAGAGAGGGAGGGAAGGTGGATGGAGAGAGGGATGGATAAAAGGGAGGAGGGAGGGTAGGAGGGAGGAAGAGAGGGAGGGAGAGAGAGCAGATGGAGACAGAAGAAGCCCATGGGACCAGCAGAAGGAGCCACACAAACAGAAGGATGATCAGTGGTAGAAGAGCAAAAGACAGTTGGTCCATCACTGTAAGAGATTCATGGATCCCAGCAGTCCCCCCGCCTCCACCCTGCCGGGGCTGCGAGGAATCTCTTCTTCCCACAGTTCAACCTTCCTCGTGTTTCTGAGAGGAATCAGTTAGTTTTGTTTTGCAGTCTCTTTTTCTTCTAATGGGTAACTTCCTGCAATAGTGTGAAGGTCCTTCCATCAGAGCACCGGGCCTTCTCTGCTCTCCTTTTCCACGATTGCCCCTCAAGAATGTCATAATTCTGCTGGGCAGTGGTGGCGCACCACGCCTTTAATCCTAGCGCTCAGGAAGCAGAGGCAGGAGGATCTCTGTGAGTTCGAGGCCAGCCTGGTCTACGGAAAGAGTTCCAGGACAGCTAGGGCTGTTACACAGAGAAACCCTATCTTGAGAAACCACACCCACACACACCCACACACCCCCCATACACACGCACACGCACACACACACACACACAAAGAATGCCGTAGCTCATGCACCCAGTGTACTGAGAAAGTCTCAGGGTTAACTCACTTCTCTTTTCCCCTCAGCTTTCTCCTACTCTGATTTATTTCAAATCAGTGTGACTCTCCGCCTCATCCGAGACTCCTTCAAGCCTCACTTCAAGTAGTGACTGGTTCCTTCTGCCCTGGTCTGAGATGATGGAGGGGGTGTGTGTGTGCCATGGGTGAGGTCACCCAGCATCCCCACTTTGTATCTTCCAAATCTAGACCACAAAGGAGGAAATGGCAAGAGGGAAAATTGTTGTCCTCCGTTCCTGGAGCCAGCATGAGACCACTTTGGGGACTGAAAGCAGGGTTTTGTGTCTCAGCTGTGTCCCTTCGGTGCTTACCTGCTGACAGCTTTGGATCTGATACACACACATCTCTTTGTCTAAGGCATCAGCTCTCAACCTGTGGGTCGTGACCCACTGATATCCTGCATATCAGATATTTACATTATGATTCACAACATTAGCAACATTATGAAGTATCAATGAAAATAATTTTAAGGTTGAGGTCACCAAAGCCTGAAGAACTATATTAAAGGGTTGCAGCATTGAAAAGATTGAGAACCACTGGTCTGAGAACGTCCTGCCCCACGCATGTTTGAGTGTCTGGTGTGTCTTGGAGCAGATGTATGAGGCCCTGGTGTCCTTGTCCTGGGGGGCTCCCACTCTCTGTGGAGTGTCCCAGAAAGGCCTGATGGGATTAAGCTGCAGTTGCCCGCCGAGGTGAACCAACTGTTAGCACCTCAGCGTATTGTCTCTTTCTCTCTCTTATTTTCTGACTCTTCTAGAGCTTTCCGAGATTACGTGCCTTCAAATGCTACCCCAGGGCAAGGCTAGCCCAGCAGGGGCCGTGCTCAGGACAACCTTCTTTCAGTTTCTGCGGCGTCTCTACAGCTAGGAGGAGCCTTGCACACTGGGTTTCGTAGGGAGGAACTAGAGTAGCCGTCTCTCAGAAGCGACAGGAAAATAAGCGAGTTGTGGAGGGGTAAAACCCACAGTTATTTTTTGTGTACTTTAAGGATACACTGTGCGGATTAGCAGCCCCAATCAAGTAGAGAGCCCTTAGAGCAGAACATGAAAGTGAAGTGGCCATGACCTGTCCTGCTTGGGCTCTTCTCAGACTTGGAGTGGCCATGGTCATCCATGGGATATAGACGGGGGAAACGCAGGTGGAATAACCCTGGGGTCTTTTTTTTAATTTACACTAAATTGATGAATTGATTATTTAATGTCTATGGTTGAGGATGTGCCTTGGGACACACGTGGAATTTTGAGGACAACTTTTAGGTCTCAGGTCTCTTCTTCCACCATGTGGGGCTCAGGGATCAAATCCAGGCCATCAGATTTGGGAGCAAGCACCTTTGCCCAATGAGCCATCCCACCGGTCCTGACCGTCTTGAGAGAATTTGGAAGAGTCTAATTGTTGAAGGGCATAGGCTGGGGTCAAGTCTCTATCTTACCACATCCAAGGTGTGTTATTATGAGCCACATATGATTTAGCTTCTCCAAGCCTCAGTTTCCCCCTTTAAACAGAGAATAACAACGTTCTGTAGAATTGTCATGACGCTCAAAAGTGTCACACTATTTAAATGGGGACTGACATCAGGTATATCTTCCTTTTGTCTCTGTCCTCCAAGGGCTCACCCTTGAAACCTTCCAGAGACCAGGATCAGGGTAAAAAGGAACACAGCCTGAGAGCCATCGTCACACAGTCAGGCCGCCTCCGTGGGCGTGAGAAAGAGACATAAATGCTGATGGGCATTAAACACGAGTTAGACACGCCATCCTGCCACCAACACATTTCAAAAGTGCATATCACAAGGCCCTTGTTGAGCCCTGGCAGCCAGCCAGGGCAGCCCACAAAAGGATGCTGTTTCTCTGCTGGAGCTGCTGGGTGGCCAGACGGACCCGGATAATGCATTTTTGTAGAGTACAGGGCTCTTGAGCGACTTCCTGCCCTCCAGACATCCTTTCTCCTGGTGGCCCTGTGCAGACATCCCAAGTGGCAATGCCCTAGTCAGCCAGGAAAGTGTCCTGTTACCTGGCCCTTCCCTGCGTCACCAGAAACACTAAGCAGGGGAATTTCACACAAAGTTTCCACTGTGGATTCCGCAGCCAGTTCGGCATTTTCTTCCCTTGAAGGACTGAGGAGAGGTTCTTTTATCCCAAGTCAGTAGAAATCAGCTTGTGTCTGGGTCACACAAGTCTGCCAGACAGCCATGGTCAGGAGATGGCAGGAGATGTGAGATGCAGCTGGCCGAAGTCAGACCTCCTTCCCAGCAGACGATCTGCAAATATTTATTGAGGGTCTGCTGTGTGGCAGCTTTGTGCCCGGGTGTGCAGAGCACACAGGAGCCCTGTGTGAGACAAGAAACTTGCATTAGGAACGGGAAGAGCAGTAGACATGCAGGAAGCAGGAAGTGAGGTGTGTCCTGGTGGACCCTAACTATGCTCTTACTGCTTGGTTGTGTCGGGTAGAAGGGGTCGGCAAACAATACTGTGTCAGGAACTGGGTGTGCTCTTGGAGTCTGTGGGAGCTGGGGAGTGTGTGTGTGTGTGTGTGTGTGTGTGTGTGTGTGTGAGTGAGTGAGTGCAGATGCATACATACCACAGCGCAATGTCGGATGTCAATCTTCATCTTCCTTGTTTGAGACGTGGACTTTTACGGTTTGAAGTGCTCCAGGCTTAGTTGGCCTGTGGGCCTCTGGGGATTCTCCTGTCTACACCAGTCTGCCTTGCAGTGGGAACTCGGGGTTACAGACACACACCACTGCATCTGCTTTCTGTGGGTCCCGGGATTCGGGCTCAGGTTGGTAGACTTGCCAAGCCAGTGCTCTCCACACCGAGCTGTCTTGCCAGCTCCGTTCTTCACGTTTGCTGACTGCACTTCATCCTCTGAGAGGTGTCATCTGTCCACCTGTCCCTTGTTTATTTAGGGTTTAGTGTTTGGAGTTCTCTACATTTTCTATGTATGGAGTCTCTCTCCACAAACACGGCTTCTGTAACTCCGTGTACCTCAGGCCCAGCTGTCTTGGAGACAGGCTCATGGGAGGATGGTGGATTTGTCGGTAGCTGCCTGGCATTCGTTGGACAGGGGCGAATGAGTGGAAAATTGACCCGTCGGATGTACAGCTGGCAAGTAATTCTCTCCCGCTCTGTAGAAGCCTTCTTATTCTGCTGTCCCCTTTGCTGTGTGGCTTCCAATTCCATGCAGCCCCACTGGTCAGGTCTTGCTTTTATTGCTGAGCTGTGAATCTGGTTCACTCTTGGCTATCACGATTCCACCTTTCCTTCTGGGATTCCAGAGAGCCCGATACACAGCAGACCTCGCTCTCACTGAAATCCTAAACTACTGACTTGCCTGTGGGATATGGCGTCTGAACCAGAGCACTGAATTAGCGACCTGGTGATGCTGCAGCCCCTGACTCAGCAGGCCTCCCTTGTGTGGGGACTGGCCCTACATCGTGGTCCTTCTGAGGACTTCTCAGCATCCTCTTCCAGCCTCATCAATCAGGAGACAGTATATAAGGGTGAGGAGCGGTGCAGCTTACTCCATGGAGAAAACACCTTGTCCAAGCACGGATCAATGCCACAGCCACACAAACGGTGAGTCACTCTCCTTCAGCATGACCTCTGTGACCACCTTAGGCCCAGTTGTCTTGGACAGCTATCATGGGTTTGTGGGGTGAAGGTGGATTTGTCTGTGTTCCTCAGAAAGGGGTGACTGAGTGGAAAATTGATCTTGGTGATCTATGATATTTTTTTTTCTACTGAGACCCTCTCTCAGGTTCTCTCCTTTCCTTCTTACCCTTTGGCCCCCTCCCTCTCTCCCTATCCCTCCCTCCTCTGTGTCTTCCCTTTGACATCCACATTCTTGCCCTCCCTAATTAGATCAGGCCTTGGCCTCGGATCCCTCACTTGCATGTTTCAGGCACCGGAAGCCAGCCCCGACTATGTTGTGATGTTATTTTTGACAAAACTGCCTTTTAGGTAAATACTTTTTTGGACCAATTTCACTGAATTAACTATCTGGGTCATTTGAATTTCTTCTCCGGGAAATAATTATGGCCTTTGGGAAATGTAAAGTGTGCTTCAGTCTTGTGAGCAGAAAGAAAAGAGCGTCCCCCATGCTACCCACTTCCATTTCCATGCGACCCAGGGAGCCAAATTAGCAGTGACTCCCTCCCCAGGGTCTAGTGCTACTGTTGGTCTCTAGGGAGGTCCCTTAGGCATTTGAGGTGACCGTGCAAGAGAGATGCAACGTCCCCATGCGTGAGAGTAGTGACTTCCTTCCATGTGGCTGAGTTCTCTTGTGAAAACTAGTATCCTGATATTTCTGTCCCCTCTCTAGAAGCTGAAACAGAGAAGTAAATGGTGTTCATTCCTGTTATCGAGTCAGAAAGACCAGTGCTTGTTTCACAGGACAAGGGAGAAGCATAAGTTGATGTCTGTACCTTATCTGTACAGACGGTGAAAGTGACAGAGAGTGGAAGAAAATTCAGAGGGCGCTGACACAGGAGCCCACAGAGGCCTGCACAAGGGAGGCTGCTGTGTGTATATCTGTGCAAGATGCCTGTATCCTGCAGTCTCTGGGCTGGGAGTAATTCTGTGTGACAGCAACAGAAGCCATAGTAGAAATGGCAGTTGGGCCTGATCCTTTAAAAATGGATCCATTTGTGTGTGTGTGCGTGTGTGTGTGTGTGTGTGTGTGTGTGTGTGTGTGTGTGTGTGCAGGTGCTCAAAGAGGCCAGAAGAAGGTCATAGACCTCTTGGAGCTAGATTTACAACCAGTTGTGAGCCATCAAATATGAAGGCTGGGAAACGGTCCTCTGCAAAAAAAAAAAAAGAGTCAAATGCTCCTAAGCACCAAGTGGTCTCTCCAGCCCCAGGACCAGACTCACAGTTGAGACTGAGGGACACTGAGAGATGATGGTATAGATCCTTCCAGATAAGGACAGAATTAAGTGTTGGAACAGAAGGGACCACTGGTTTACACCCAAACTGGGTAAAGGGGCCTCGTTAATAAAATCAAAGACTTGTTTTTCATGTGTGAGCGGGATCAACACATGAAGCTGAATGAATTTTGAATGAAATTGTAAGCATATACTGTTGTGGTTTGATGTGAAGAGTCTCCCACTTGGTCCCCAGCTGCTGCTCCATGGGGAGGCTGTGGGCCTAACTGGAAGAAGTAGATCTCCGGCCGTAGTCCTTGCAACACAACTCTACTTCCTGTCTGACTCTGATTTTTGGTCCAGAGATTCAAGCAAACACCTTCATTTTCTTGCTGCTGTAGCCTCCCTGCTGTGGTGGACAGTGCTCAAATACAGCCTAATAGCAGACCCTTCGTTCCATAAGCCCCTTCTGTCTCGAGAAAAGGAACTATCATGTCTAAGTTTCTATTGTGGCTTAAGTGTTGATCCACACATTTTATTAGCAGGAAAGAAAGTCATATATTAGGCATAGAAAGACAAATCTTAGCAGCCAACTACTTCATGAAGGAGAAGGGACCTGAGGCACCGAGTCTAACCTGTCTCTGCTATAAGCTTACTGTCTTTCATGTTGGAACTCTGTCTTTGTGTGGGTTCCACTGAAGCAAAAACTGAGATGGGCCAGAGAGATTCTTCCAGAAGGAATTGAGAATGGAGTGAGGAAGAAAGGTGGGTGGAAAAGTGGGATACTACAAGAGTGTCATCCACGGCATGATTCCTGGCTTGGCTTGGTCCTACTGGATGCTCTATGTCACCCTTCAGAATTTGTTCTGAACCAAGGCCATATGTCAGGGCTTGGGTGATTTCCAATCAGTCCTTGCCTAAGGGGAGATCATAGATGTCAGGTACTTCCAGACTACTGTTCCTATGAGTAGCATGTGGTGGGAGCCCTCCTAGACAGCCAGTCCTGATGATGGGGTCATGTGGGGTGCTGGAAATAAAGAGCTCAGCTGCTGGCATAGAGAGGGAAAAGTGATGCTTGGGGGCTGGGCAGAGCTCTGCCCATAGCACCCTTCTCTACACCATAGGCGGCACTTCCTCCTTCCTCCTACAACTCTCTCTCTGTCTCTCTCTCTCTTCCTGTGTGTGGGTGTTTATGTGCATGCATATGTGCATGTGTGTTAGTGTGTGTGAAAAGTACGTCTGTGCAGATGGGTGTATATGATATGTGTGTGCACAAAGACCAGAGACAACCCCAAGAGACATTCATCTTGTTTTTGAGACAGGGCCTCTCACCAGGTCCTGGAGCTGGCCAAGTAGGCTAAGGTAGCCAACCAGCAAGGTCCAGGGATGCCTCCTGTCTG
The DNA here is from genome assembly GCA_004026605.1 of Ondatra zibethicus. Taxonomy (NCBI): domain Eukaryota; kingdom Metazoa; phylum Chordata; class Mammalia; order Rodentia; family Cricetidae; genus Ondatra; species Ondatra zibethicus. Next base: position 55,582 of record PVIU01009470.1, read on the forward strand.
GGGCTCCTCATTGCCGTCCTTAGAAATTCACATCACCGCTGTTTGTGTGGTTCTGAGACTTGAACTCGCATTGTACTTTCAAGATAAGTGACAGAGCCATTCCCCATCTCTGGAACTCTCTCAAGACTCAATTCAGTGGCCAGAAACACTGAAGTTGAGGTACCTAATGACCCCCGGCACTTGGTGACCTTGGGCAAATGACTTTGAACTTCACAGTGGCAAAGGTGAAGGTCAGAGACACGGACCCCACTGGGGGCTGCTGTCTCCCTGTTCAGCACCAGAAGGGCCATGTGAAGAGCGGGTTCCTTAAGTGCCACGCCTGTTGAAAAGTCCCCATGACCTGCTCATCTTGTTTATGTGCCGTTCTGGGGAAGGTAACAATTTAGATGGTAAATTGCACTGCCAGAGCTGGGAGTAGCTGTATTAATTCCCGAGTATTTATTGTGACAGGTTTAGAGCCCAATATCTCAGGGAGTGGTGGGCTCCCACTCCGCAGCATACAGACCGGGAATGGCCAAGATGCCTCCCTTAGCTTTTTATCCTGGCAGTTCATGAAATTCATACTTCCATCAGCTGCTACACTCCGGGGCCCTGGAGCAAGATCTGAGGAGCACCCAAGTTCTGACTGACTGCTGCCTGTCCCACATCCCTGAGTGAGCCCCAGACACTGGCCTTCCTGTGGGGGAGCCCAGGCAGGCCCCTCCATGCTACCTGTCAGTAGAGCGTGATACTGGCTTCGGTCAGGCCGCGGGGGACCTGGAAGCCAACACTGGTGACCATCTCTGCCTCTAAATTCAGCGTCCAGCAAACATCCACATTAGTGATTCTTCTCGACAAGGCAGTTATCAGTGTGCTGTGGCTCAGGCAGCCTCCTCAGCAAAAAGGATGCTCTAGTAGGATGCTGAAGCATCCCTAGCTCTGAAGTGGACAGAACCAGGCCACACCATTGCCCTTCCTCTCTCCGTTCGTGTCCATAGGTCTGTGTGGGGAAGAGTTGAGGGGCCTTCCTACATCATATGAGTGTGTGTGTGCGTGTGTGTAACAGAGTCTTACTCTGTATTCCAGGCTGACTCCAAACTTGTAACTGCCCTCTTGCCTCAGCCTCCTGGGTTCTGAGAATGACAGGTGTGAACCATTGTTTTAATTGTCACAGAGAGAACTGGTGAAAGTTTTTTACTCCTTGAGCATGAGTTTGGCTTCCTACACCCTAGTTTGAGCATCATACTAAAGTGTTTCTTCCCAACAAATTATTTCTAGTGAGTGGGAGGAGATGTTACTTACCCAAATCCTCACTCTGTCTAAAGTTGTACCCAGGGCTCAGGGTTGTTGCTGGTTTTAGCTGAGGGCCAGCACCTGGCATATCCTCAAAGGTCGCTCACGACTCTAATTACTGTCAGTCTTTTTAGGTGGAACACCCCCTTTGTGTTGTCTATGAATAGAAGGATGTACTTCATTTCAGATCTGTGGAAAGGTAATTACAAGACAAAGGCTCCCGGTGACAGCTGGGTCTCTAGAGCAATTATTCTGCTCGCATGGTCCAATCGAACCTTCAGCTATGGAGGAAAATTTCTAATCCTCACTGTTCAACACAATAGCCATGGGGCACAGAGGGCAATGGAGTACTTGAGGGGCAGTGAGTGAAAGTGAGAATGTGAATTTTTAATTCGAGTTAATTTAAATTTAGAGAGCTACATGTAGCTGGTGGCTATTGACTTGACCAGACGGGCACAGATGGGATGTTGGGCACAGGCTGTGGCTGCTGAGCAGACCGCACAGGTGGCTAGGAGCGGATTCGGTGGGGAAGGCGCCTGCTGCACGGCATGGGGGCCTGCATGTGGATCCCTCAGGCCCATCTGAATCGGGGTGCAGTGGTACATGCCTGAGGCATGGAGGCAGGATCCCACCGAGGGTCACATTTGTTAGTCAGTCAATGTAGGAAAAAAGAGTTTCAGCTTCCGAAGAAAGACACTGTCTCAAAAAATAAGGTGGGGAAGTGATTTAGGAAAGTTATCTTCTGTCAGCCTCTGGTCTCTACATGTGTCTGTATGGGCAAGGGAACACACACATACATACACTCTCTCTCTGTCTCTCTCTCTTACACATACACACTCACTCTCACACACATACATACACACACTCATAAACACTCTCACACACATACACACACTCACACATTCTCACACACACTCACACACACACTCTCACACACACACACACTCATACACATACACAAATACTAAATAGTGACTAATACAGGTATAGACCTCATCTCACAGACACCTAGAGAGGCTATGAAAAATTTAACCACAGCGCACACAACTGTTCTAAAATAACCGGTCACTGGGATATATGTCTTAATGAAGCTAAAAACCATGCTCCTGGGTATTAAAGGATTTGTTGGACATTTCCGGGAGATAATGTGCTCCCACAAGGTCTGGCTTACAGGCTGGCGACAGACCCCTGCCAGAGGCCCAGGGAAGTGGAAATTGAGCTGGCAATGCTCTCAACAGGGAGTAAAGACAAACACGCCTCCGTGAATCTAAGCACCACGGAGAACTTTCTATCGATGGTTCCTGTAGACATATTCCAAACCTCCCTTCAAACAGTGCACAACTGATATAGGGTTCTTAGCTTTGAACTCAGCAACTGCATATCTAGAAATGACACTTTCAAATGCAGACATGCACAAAGACACTAACCACAGTGGTATTTACATTAGCAGCCCTTTGGAGACAGGCCACAAATTCATTAGTAGATAGGCCAAAGGAACAACATAAGAAAATACTGGAAATAATTCAGTGGTTATAGAGAAATGACTAAGAAATTGCTTGATATAAATGTGATAGAATATTCTATAGTCATTAAAGTCATATTTATATTATTATAATGGTGTTTTTAATCATATTTTCATATAGGGAACATTCTCAAGCATTTAAAAATATGTACAGATCAGATTGAGAGACATGTCCATTGGCCCCTTGTTTCTGGGAAGGCAGAGTGGAAATACTTCATCTTCCCACTGAGCATGGCTGAAGCTGTGGTCATTTCAATATGAAGCAAATGTGAGACTGACGGTGGGGGGAGGGCTGCTCCATCAGGGCCCCGTGGACTAATGGGTTGGGGGAGGGCAGCTCCATCAAGGCCCCGTGGACTCGTGGCAGGGGAGGGCAGCTCCATCAAGGCCCCGTGGACTCGTGGCAGGGGAGGGCAGCTCCATCAGGGCCCCGTGGGCTCATGGGTGGGGAGGGCAGCTCCATCAGGGCCCGTGGACTCGTGGGTGGGGGTGCTTCTAGAATGTGAATGCAGTGTGAACCGTTGCCTCCTGCCACTGTGCCTTCCCCACGGTGATGGACTGAACTCCCAAAATGTAACCAAAATAACCCCTCCTCTAAGTTGCTTCTTGTCAGATATTTGTATGTCTGTGTGCCATGTGTGTGCAGCGCCCGTGAAGGGCAGAAGGAGCCAGGTCCACTGGAACTGAAGTTACAGACAGTTGTGAGCCACCGTGTGGGTGCTGGGAATAGAACCGAGGTCCTCTGCAAGAGACACCAGTGCTCTTAATCACTGAGCCATCTCTCTGGTTCCAAAAGATTGCCTCTCAATCCTGTTTCATTCTCAGAAGTGCAGGTCATGAGATGCTAACCGAGAGCAATTATCCGGAGGAGTGGCATATTTACCGCGAATCCCCCTCTCCTTCCTGTGAAGCTCTGGGCCAAGCATGGCTCACCATGGTGAGCTGATGGGGTACTTCCAGGCAGTTGTTACAAGAGAGAAACGTCACTTGGATGGGATTCCTTTTTTCTCACACTAAGTGCTCAAAACCCAGACTCCAGAGCTACCTACAGCCTGTCTTGGGTCACACTAAAGAAGTAAACTATGGAGCAACAAAATGGAGGAAATTGGGGTCCTGGGATGAAGGTGTGCAGTGCCCTCCCCTGACACCCAGGAATAACATATAAAAGAGAAAAACGTGATCGTTTTTAAATTTCTCAGGAATCCTTTCACCATTGCAGATCAACCATCTTTTTTGCCTACAACAGAAGCAATTCTACAGCAAACCCACCAACGAAACAGCCGCAAATCAAGAGAGAAATAAAGCAACCAGGGTCAGCCTGAGCGTGAGAGCCACCCTTGGTGGACACTCTTGGAGTCACTGCAAAGGTGGCCGGGAATGATCCAGTAGAGCTTTCAAAGACTGTCTTTTATTGGTCACGCACAAATCTTGATCTAGAACAAGACATAGGGAGACACTGAACTACTTTCCCCATTAAAGCTAATGGGGAATCCCCTATAAAATCTAAGGGCGGAAGAAGGCATGATGAACCTGTATGGTTACTTCATGAAGCTTCCGGGAGATAAATAAGTCTCTTAAGGGACGTGTTTATTGGCGAACAATTTATACAAGTGTCTGTGCCACCAGCCTGAATGTAATTGCTAAGAATAAGTTGGGAAACCATTATGAAGCCTGACTCCAGCTGGCTCTGCACCCCTGGGAATGCTGTAAATAATCGCCCAATCACAGTGAGTATAAATTGGCTGGGTGAATACTTCCAGTGAGCCAACAAACACTTCCTCATGCTTTAAGGAGCTGGGTTCCCTGGCGCTTGAGAGAAACTGCAAGGTTTCCCCGGAGGACCACTTTGAAGGCTAGGATACCATGCTCAACAGAACCAGGGAACCAGGCATTCCTTCTGAGCTTTGTTCTAGGATGTCCCCAACACTTCCTCAAGACTTCCACCTGGGCACTCTGTAGACACCCAGGCTCCCCTGAGCCACACCGATTGTCATCTATGACAGCCTGTGATTCTCCTTTGCTTTGGGCTTCTATTGGAGAGTATACCCAAGTAGACCCCAGTCACCTAAGCTGGAATGTCAACCTGATGTCATCCTCCTTCGGCCTCTATAGCCAATCGATTCACAAATACTGCCAACTGTTACCTACAAAGGAACTCACCAGAAATAACATCAAGCATCCTCACTGCCGTTGCACAAATCTAGGCCATCTCACATGTGGTAACTTGAATGTAATTGGCCCCCATAAGCTCATAGGGAGTGGCACTATTAGGAGGTGTGGCTTTGTTGGAGTGGGTGTGGCCTTGTTGGAGTGTGTCACTGTGGGGGTGGGCTTTGAGGTTTCCTATGCAAGGGACACATCCCACCACCCTAAGTTACTCCTCCAGCGCCGTGTCTGCCTGCATGCCTCCATGCTCCCTGCCGTGATTATAATAGGCTGAACCTTTGTAACTGTAAGCAAGACCTCTCTTTTCTTTGTAAGAGTTGCCGTGGTCATAGTGTCTCTTCACAACAATAAAAACACCTTAACTAAGACACCACTCCTGACAACAACACATAGTAGAACAATGTAAAGTAACTCTCAATCCAGTTCCACTCTCATGCCTTTCAACCCCATCGTCTTCACCACAAGGCTCGGAATCGCTACTCAAGCTCACAAGGCCCATGGCCCCAACGTCCACAGTTGCTTCTCCAGTGCTCCAATGCACTTTCCCGCCAGCCCATACTGCCTCCGGCTGTTGGATGCTGCTTCTTCTTCACGTCACACCTTCCCAGGGCTTGTTGATTTTAGGCATCTGCAGACATACCATTACTTCCTTCTTCCCAGCGGTCCTGCTGGACTGCAGGCCTCTGCAGACTGCTGTCTCTGTGCTCGTAATTACGTGTGAAATAGCCTTGCTTGGGTCTGTTTCCCAGTAGGACTGTGTGCTGCATGTCACAGTCATGCCAATGTCCCCTCATATAGCAACAGGCATATCCGAGAGGCCCTTGAATGGATTCTTAAATAAATGAGTGTATGGGAAAATGGATTGGGTTACAGCCAAGGTGACGCCTTCTAAAGGAGAGGTATTAAAATATCCCCCTCTGACTAGGTGTGTGTGCGCGTGTGCATGTGTGTGTGTGGTGTGTGTATGTGTGTGAGAGAGAGATCTCTTTAGGTAAAAATTTATAGAATAATTGATTTAGCTAACTTTTCTCACTGCTGTGACGAAATGCCTAACAAAAGTAAGGAAGGAAGGGGTTAGTTTACTCTCAGTTGGTTCACAGCCTGAGAAGATACATTCATTCCATCAAGGAGGTAAAGACATGGTGGGATTCTGAGTAGCGGGAGACAAGAAGGTGAGGCAGCTGGTCAGGTTACATCTACAGTCAGGAAGATGAGAGAGACGAAGGTGGGTGCCGGCTCCTTGATCCTTTGTACTCTTATTTAGTGCAGGACCCTTGCCTGGGTGATGACGCCGCCCACATTCAGGATGGATCTTCCGTCCTCCGTTAAACTTCTCCGGGAATACCCTCACAGACAGATTTGGAGCTGTGTCTCCTAGGTGATTCTACTTCTGGTCCAGTTGACAAATAACCATCACAAGAATAGAAGGCACCTTTTGGGTGTGACTGTTGGCAGATACAGACAGGAGCTTAGCCAAGAGCGAGAGGGAGGACCACCCCAAACTGCCAATTCACAGTGGCCTAACCTGAACAAACAGTGGGGATCCGCAGGCCACTGGGCTTGGGGTTGTTTGTCAGGTGACAACAGATAGCTAATGGCTAATGCTGTCATTTGACAAGACTGGATTCAGAGAGGTGTACCCCTCCCCTTCAAACTTAATTGTATCAGGAATACATTTCTGACCGGTGGACCACGGCACAGCTAATAAACTGGACTGGCCATCTCTACACCCTGTCTTCAAGGACCAATTCCAGGGCCCCTTGAGCCTTTGGACATGAGCCTCATGGAGAATCAGTCGCCATGTTACACGGAGCCCACATCAGCTTCTGTCATCTTTCGGAGGTGTTCAGTGCTGGGTAAGCAGATTAACCCTGATGCTGACCAGTTGTGGGAGTTAACCTCTCAGAATTGTGTGTGTGTGTGTGTGCGTGCGTGCACGTGCGTGCGTCACAGGTGTATTGCACATGCGTATGGAAAACAGGACAATCTGGAGGACTGTTCTGCAGGCTCTGTCTCTCTTTCTTTCTGAGACAGGGTCTTTAGCGGAAACTCACTGCCTAGCCTAGGCTGGCCCGTGAGCCCCAGGAACCCGCCTGTCTTTACCTCCCAAGTGCCGGGATGACAAACACGTGCCACCAAGCCTGACTTTCTCTGAGTGATTCTGGGGGCTGAGCTCAGGATCATGTGCAGGCATGGCAAGCCCCTTACTTAACTGCAACCTTTCCTTAGCCCAAGCCTCAATGTCTTCATTAGTGAAACGGGTATTGGTAATTTTTGCCTCCTGTCTTTTAGGATTGAATGTAGTTCTAAGGGGCCCAGCTCAGGACAGGATTGACGTGAAGAAAGTGAGGATATGAGGGAGGTGTGGGGGGGCCTTCGTTTAACCAAGGAGCTTAATGTAACTGTCCGTCTTCCCACACAAATGGGGGCTCTGCAGTGCTAAACTGAGGTGGTCTGTGAGTCATCTGAGGAGGCCAGTGACAAACTAGCTCCTCCAGGCCTCATGAATCTGACCGTGGGTCTTGCCTCTGAAGGCTTATTCGATAACCCAGTTAAGCCAGGGCCAAATTCTTGGCAAAGGCTGCTTTGTGCTGTGGTGTGGTGTTTAGTGGATTTCTTCCTGTTTTGGAGCCCAGAAATGATTATCTTGGCGGCCAGAGCACGTGTTTCCCTCCCAGAAGAACATGTGAGTGGAGAATGGTTTGCCCTTGTTCAGCTAGTTTCTTCCTGTTCCCACCCAGTCTGCACCCCACCCCTCCGCAGGGCTCCAGTTCCTGCGGATCTGCCCGCTGAGCCCGGGTAAGGAATGGCATCCCTTCTAGGTCTGACTGAAGGTTAGGGCAGTCATCCTGGACTCCGTGGCAGTCCCAGGCACAGATGCGAGCATTGTGACTGCAGTTCCTCGGCTCAGACCGTTCCCAGGAGGCTGCAGCCTCCAGCACTCCCAGTGCTGGCTCCCGGGCTGCTCCTCTACTCGCGGCTAGGGGAAGCGTTAAAGGCAAACACACGTGCTTCGGGTCATCCTCTCATTTGCTCACCCGAAATTGTACTACACATTCTTCTATGCGTTTTGCACACATCCGTGTGCATACACACACTCACACACACAACACAAACATATAGATTCTGGCTCTCTGCATATGGGAAGAGAGAAAATGTATGTGCAAATGGGGTCATATCAATTAATTCGTTTTCATTTAACATGCCACAGATCTTCTCTGACCAGTAAATCTTTGTTAAAAGGCCACAATCCACAGAAAGATGGCTCAGTGGTTAAGAGTCTCGCTGCTCTTGCAGAGGACCTGGGTTCAGTTCCCACCACCCCACACACACATGCACACATGCACACGCACACACGCACACACACACACACACACACACACACACACACACACACACAGAGAGAGAGTTTTTAAAGGAAATCGTACACATAAAGGGCCATATTCTAGAGGCCAATAGCCAAGGCCAGCACTGGTGGGGTATGCATGGCAGTGTTTTGTTTTATTTATTTATTTTTGGTTTTTCGAGATAGGGTTTCTCTGTGTAACAACCATGGCTATCCTAGAACTCACTTTGTAGACCAGGCTGGCCTTAATTTAAAATCACAGAGATCTACCTGCCTCTGCTTCCTGAGTGCCGGGATTAAAGATGTGTACCACTACCACCCAGCTGAATGTCTGAATTTTAAAGACTTGACTTTGAACTTGACCATGAAGAATATTGTGCTCTGCAAATGCCAACTGATTGTGGAGAAATTTGAGGTCGTCTTCCTGAGTTTTATATTATTACTTACAATGTCATCACCCCACACGGCAATACTTCTCAGTGGAGAAATTTTGGCCATTTTAGGTCAGAAAAGTCCTCAGTTATTTGGGACTATCATGTATGCTGTAGACATTTTGTGTCGTTGGCCCTTGTCAGCTCCAGACAGGGAGTTGAATCTAAGTCTATATGACTAAAATATAACTTGACTCAGTCAGCGGCCAGAATGAACCATCCACTCTTGCTAATGATGAAACAATCGTAGACTGTCCTGCCTATGTAGGTTGAAGTGTGATGCCCTTGTGTCCAGGCTGGCCTGAGACAGTCCCAGGTGCTGGAGTGATGTTTCCTATTACAAGAGTAAGAGTACTCCCAAGAGTGCGCCCGTTTGGACGACAATCTTGACAAGTCCCGGTCAGTGTGAAGTCTGCTGCAGGAACAGTTACAGTTTGCATTCAGCTCGGCAAAGACTGAGGTAAAGGAACTCTGTGTCTCAGAGAGGCTGAGAACCCAGCAGCTGTTGGCCCATGAGGCTCGATGTCCTTGCAGCCCAGCTTGGCACTGAAGGCACGGAGGATCCCTAGAGAGCCAGTGATCTTCAACACTGGAAGACTGAAGAAGTTGGAGTCTGATGTCAGCAAGGGGTGGTAAGCCCAGCAGCAATGGCAATTAAGACACTCACAGGGGAAAAACGTAGGCAGGCAGGTGGCCTCCCTTCATTGTCCCCAGATCTGTGTCGTGGGCCACCTATTGGAAGAGTCCACTCAAATGATAGTACTGCCTGCAAGTATTTTCACAGACCCACCCAGAGGCACATCTCTGAAGTCGGTTCCAGATCCAGTCAAGCTGAAAATGCAAGCCGGCTGTCACAGTCCCCAAGCTTCACTCCTTCTGGGCATGGGACAGCTTTACAGCAGGAGCCAGGTCTCGGCAACAGCTGGAAGGGGACATTCAGCCTTCTGGCTTCAGGCTTCCAGCAGGGAAGGTGGCTTCAGCTGACCCCACTTTTGCCAAGTGCTCTTTCTAATGGATTTTTCAAGTGTTCTGAGCAGGAAGTGTGTCCTGTGTTGAAAGCCAGGATTCTTGTTATTGTTTTGTTGTTATTTTTTTGCCCTTTATGGGATGGGGATTCCTTTAAAGAGAACCGCCAACCGTTCTTTTGGGGTGGTCTGTGTCAACACGCTGTGCTGGCTGGAGATAGACTGCTCGAATCCAACAGAGAGGTGGTTCTGTTCCTTCCTCTGAGGCCCTCAACTGCCATTCTGATCCTGGCCATCTAACCTCGCTCTGGACTGAACCTCCAGATACTCAAAATCAAAATTTTCTGTACAGGTAGGGCAAGAAATATTTCAAGAAGGCAATAAAAGTAACTATACAGAATTGATCTAAACGATAGTACAAGTTGGGTGTGCCGTGTTAAGCCTGTGCCAGGCATTTTCACGGCTAAACTCCAAATTGATGTAAATATTATTAGTTTCTTCATCCTAGACCAGGGTTTCTCAATGTTCCTAATGCTGTGACCCTGTATACGGTTCCTCGTGTTGTGCTGACCCCCAACCACAAAATCATCATCATCGCTACTTCATAACTGTAATTCTGATACTGTTATGAACTGTAATTCAAATATCTGATATTCACCCCCGCGAAAGGGTGGTCTGACCTCCAAAGAGGTCTCTACCCACTACTGTAGAGCTATGAAGCCAACGCTTGGAGAACTTCAGCAGCTTGCTGAGCCGTCCACAGCTTCTGGGCTGGGCAGGCGGCTCACTCGGCAAAGTGGTGGCCGTGCGAACATGTGGACCAGAGTTTGGGTCCCCAGCACCCGCGTGAAAGGCTGGGTGCAGCGGTGGCGCCTGTAAGCATAGCGCTGAGGAGCAGGGACAGGAGGATCACTGGGGCTGCTGGTCAGCTAGGCTGCCTGAATTGGAGCAGAGCCTTGTCTCAAAAATCAAGGAGGAAAGTGATTGAGGAAGACAGCTGACCTCCACATGCATATGTACACATTCATACACACTCACGCACACACATGCACGTACACATCACACACACTCACACACATATACATATGCACACATTCTCTCTCACACACACACGCAAACACACATGCGTGCACTCACGCAGAGCCATAAAGCACACAGACACTAAACCTCTGAGGTACAATTCAAATACAGGCCAGACTAGGGCGGAGCCTGACACTGAGTGCAGCACTGCGGAACGGGGGACCTGTCCCCCTCACCTCTTGCGAGGTGTCCAGTCTTCTAGTTGCTTTGGATTCCAGGGGTCCCCAGGGGGGTCATAGATGTAAATGACTCTGGCCTGAAGTCAAACGATCTGCTTATGAACAAGACCTGCCCCATCTTCATTAAGTTTATTGGGAGGTTTAAATGCTACAATGCTCATGACTAAGGTCTTCATAATTGTAGGTTCCGATGGTTTTCATATATGGATATATGCCTGTTTCTACCTGTCTGTGTGCAACATGGACACCCACACGGACACACACATGAACACATGAGCACACACACACACATACACACACACACACACACACACACAGAGAGAGAGAGAGAGAGAGAGAGAGAGAGAGAGAGTAATGGGTAAGTTTCTATCCTAATTTCCCCCATGATGTCTTCAGACTTCCCATCCATCAGCTCTTCCCTAGGGGTCTGGCTGACCCCTTGCTCCTCTTTTCTGGTCTTCCTGAAAATGCCTGGCCCCAGTCCACACGAGATGAGAGGGTCCTGGTGGAGAGTCGTAAGGACACAGCTGAGCAAACAGCTCACAGCACATGTCCTGTGCCCAAATGGGGACTGAGGGTCAACTGTGTCACCTGCCTTTAGGGAAGGGAGCTTGTTATTATGTTAATTACAGTGTGCTGGCTTTACTGGGAGCCCAAAATAGACATATGTGGCTTCTAGGAACAGCCACCAACATTCTTTCGGCTTCTTTGGCTATGTGATTTTTTTTTGGAGCAATGTCAGCTTTGATTTAAAATGTGAACAGGCTACCAAACGCTGTGCTGTCTCAAGCATCTTGGGGAGGGCAGTCTACTGGGTCACTGTTATAGTAATCTTTGTCGTGTCCGTGGCACTGTGCAATAGAAGCAGGAACAGAAGAGGCAGCTCCGCCCTGTGGACCTGTTCCAGCCTTTTCCCTTTCTCAGCTCTTCGCATCTTCATGAGGAACATGCACTACAGCCCGCCGTGGATGGGCCCAGGGGACCTTTTACCCGGAGGAGGGATTGGGAGAGGTTCAGGCTGATTCTGCAGGGAGGAGAGAGGATTTAACACGTTCTCAGTGTTTGCCTTGAGCTCCTCTGAGCCATAGACTTTTGCTGACCACAGCACAAACTCTGGAAGGCAAATGAGTTGGAGGGTCTGGATGAGGAAGGATGTGTGAGGTAGAATCTGGTCCACATCTGTCCGTCCCAAGCTCTCAGCTTTCCCGTGTTACATCAACATACAGCCAACCCCAGAGAGGCTGGAGGTGGGAGTGAAGCAGAAAGGACAAGGAATACCATCGTGACGGCTGTTGTCACAAGGGCCCTGCGTACTCATGTCTTGAAACTCTAATGTCTTTGGTGACATGGTGGTGTATAATGTGTTAGCAGGGAGCAGGACTATGAGGGTGGAGCAGGACCAACATGTCTCTGCGGGTCTAGGGCAAAGGGATTGGAGTAGCCTCTTTGCCTCCCCAACTAGGCTAGATATAACTGTGACATAGAGAGAAGGGCATGGGTAGGGACCACATAACTGGTGGGTGGGTGGCATCCCTGCATTGAGACAAGCAAGAACTTCACCTCTGGTCATTTCGGAGGACCTGTGGATTCTGATGCTTCAGGTCAAACAGTTGGGGTTGACCTCTGTTCTTTCCGGGGATAAACACGCTCTCCCTCTGGGTGGAGAAGAAGCAGGTAGAGTTTGCCTGAAGGGAAGACTGGTTTCATGAAAGGACTTCTTTTCTAGAGCTAGTTAAGAAATGAATGGGCTCATGGGCCACAATGGGCCAGAGTGCCCCCTCTAAGCACTGCAGTGCCCTAAAGATATCATGGCCATGAAAACCACAGCTCCCAGAACTCCAGAAGGTAAAACTGTGAGAGTCATTCATCTGGGGATGGATTGTTGAGGTTGTAGGTCTAAAGGGGGGGCATGTAAACAATCAAAATCCTAAAGAATACCGTGTTGGGCCCCCAATATGGCTCAGGCAGTAAGGCACTTGCTGCCAAGCCTAAGAACTTGAGTTCAGTTCCTGGTTCCTACATGGTAGAAGGAGACAAACTCACTTCCAAAAATTATCCTCTGGCCTCCATGCACCCACCCGCACACACAGATACACACAAAGAAACACGCATACATGCATGTGATGCTGTGCTGAGGACTAGAGCAGCTGGTGTTGGTTTCTGTGACAGTCTCACACTACCTCTGGGTGGCCTAGAACTTGATATATATATTCCAGGGTGGCCCTGAAATCAGGATCCTTCTGCATCATCCTCCTGGGTGCTGGGATTGCAGGCATGAGCCACCACGTCTGCTCGCCATTTATACTCTTAAACACTGCTGATGGAGTGTGGTTTGGCACAGTCGTGCTCAGAGCTGTTAGCATCTCCTGATGCTAAGCGCGTGCTTCCTGAGATCCCACGTGTTCCCTGTCTCTGACTCCATCTCTATTTCTGTCTATGTCTGTGTCTCTATATCATTCCAAGGGAAATATCAACATATGTTCACCAAAAGATATTTCTAGATTTTTCGTAGCAATCCCTATTCATAGCAGCAAGAACTGGATGCTTTCCAAGAGCCCAGCACTGACAGGATGGGGAACTGTGGGGCACTTAGACCAGGAGATGCAATTGGCTGAAAGACTGGACCATCATCAAGTACTGTAGCTACTTGGCTGAGCCTCACGATGCCAACAAAAGGAGCCAGAGACACAAGAGAATGTATGGCATATGGCTGAACTCATAAAGAATAAATCAGTCCAAGGACCAGCCAAGCTAATCAGGCCTGGCAACGCTAATGCCATAGTTATTCTCAGGTGGAGACAAGGGCATGAATGAGCATGATGGGAGATTCTGAGGCACTATGGGTGCCAGTAAGAACGCATGGTCAATTTGCAAAAGACTAACTCGGAACCTATGACATGTGCAGTCTTCAATACAGAGGTGTGCTGGTTAATTTGGGTGGTCAGCTTGCTTGGATCTGGACTCAGCGAAGACATGCCCCTTGGTAGGCCTATGAGAGTATTTCCAGGAAGGATTAACTGAGGAGGGAAGACTGCTCCAGCATGAGGAATGCCTGCTGGCAGTTCACTTATAAGGAGAGAGGGAAAAGCAGGGTTGTTTCTCCTGCTCACCTTAGCTCTCTGCCGGTGAGCGCATCTTCTCTCCGCTGGTGCACACATCTACTCTTTGCTGCCTCAGCAGCATCCGTCTTTCACTGACTCCAGCTTCTTTGGCCTCTCTCTGGGAGTCCTCCAGCCTTCAGCACCAGATGAAAATGGCCTCCGCATTGCAGCCTTGTGGCTTACAGCGTGGTGACGCTTCCACAGTGAGTTAAAAGAAGGAAGTCCCCAGTTCCTCCACTCCTGACTCATCTTTTCTTCTGAGTAAATATTGAAGTCAGGGCTCAAGAATATTGATTTGAAGTTACGACAAGTGGCTTAATTAGAGTTTCTATTGCTGCGATGAAACACCATGACTAAAAAGCAATTGTGGCAGAAAGGATTCATGTGGCTTACCCTTCCACATCACTGTTTATCCCTGAAAGAAGTCAGGAAAGGAACTCAAGCAGAGCAGGAATTGGAGGCAGGAGCTGATGCACAGGCCATGGAGGAGAGCTGTTTACTGGCTTCTTCCCCTGGCTTGCTTGCCTGCTTTCTTACAGAGCCCAGGAGCCCAGGCCAGGGATGGCATCAACCAGCATGGGCTGGGTCCTCCCCCATTGGTCACTAGATGGAAAAATGCCTTGTAGCTTAATCTCAGGGAGGCATTTCCTCAACTGAGGCTCCTTCCTCTCTGACGATTCTAGCTTGTGTCAAGTTGACACACAAAACCAGGCAGCACAAGTTATTCTGTTCCTGGAATCTTCCTGTGTGCTTTCCCTGGCCATTATCCTGCCCTCACTCATGAGGTGGTCTCTGTGTATCATCCCCCAACTGAGGCATGGTGATTGAGCCCAGCTGCTCCATGCCCTTGATGCTTCTCTCCTTCAGCATCCGGAGTGTTTGCTTCTCTCTCGGTGCTGCAGGCTGGAGAGTATTTACACATTCCTCACCGTGCCCAGGCATCTTCTGTTTCCTTCTCCCCACAGAGCACCTCTCCTCCTGGCTCCTTTCCCCCATCTCTCTTCCTTTCATTCCCTTCTTCTCTTCCTGTGCACTTGGGCTCTCAGGGATATTCTGGAGATATTCTCAGGCTCCCATGATTCATTCCAGACTCTGTGATTTGTCCAAGAAGGCAGATCTGAGTTTGAAATGTGACAAGCTCCCAGCAAAGAATGTGCTAAAATTAGTTTCTTTTTACTTCAGTTTTCCCTTCTCAATATAAAAGGAAAAATGATAATATCTCTCTCACCAAAAGAAACTTAGTGAATTGCCCAGCGCACAATAGATGCTTTGTGCATATTGCCTGCCAACACACAATAAATGCTTTAAAAAACAAAACAACCTTCTTTTGCTTTATGTTATGAGTGTGTTGCCTGCATGTTCATGCAGTGTGTGTATGCCTGGTGCCCATGGAGGCCAGAATTGGAAGTCAGCACCAGAGGTAAGGTTTTCAGTATGACCTGATGGTAGAAACTAGATTCGGTTTTATAGACCAATTTAATTGGTCGGGAAAGGGAGGGTTCCAGATAAGCCATGCCCACTGACAACAGCTTCTCATATTAAATACCTGTCCTAGCGTCCATGTGTGGATGGTGACAGTTCTGACATCGTCCTCTGGAGAGTCCCTTGTTCCCCATCGTTGTAGCCCAGGCTATCCTGGAACTTGTGATCTACCTGTCCCTTAGTGCTGGGATTGACAGGCATGCTCTGTCACACCCAATTCAACAGGAAGTCATCCTTCCCTCTCTCTTGTTCTTCTTCCCCTCCTCTTCCTCTCTTCCTCCTTCTGCCGTGCTAGGATGCATTGCCTCAGGCAATGAGAATTTTTTATGGTACGGATGTGCAGCTAGGTAACCTTTTCAGTTCAGGGTTTTCTTTCTTCGCTATGGAGAGGGTCCTGCCTCTCGTGGCAACTGTTGTCCCAAAATGTTCCCTGGAGGACAAAATGTGAAAGAAAAGAGGGAGGGAGTGAGGGAGTTAAGAAGGGAGGGAGGGAAAGAAAGAAAAAGAGAGAAAGGGAAGGAGGGGGGTTGGAGAGAGAGAGAGAGACAGAGAGCATCCCAGCTCACACAGGTACAATAAATCTACTCCCACCAACTGGATATTCGTCTTCTAATGTCCAGAGAAAGTTATTCAGACCAGTCCTTCACTTTTCCTGGGCAGAATAATCTCTGGTTTAACTCTGGACAGAGGGAGTACGGTCCCTTCTAGTCACCAGCTTCTAGAAAGATTAGAATTTTAATCTTTGATTCCATGAAAAGCTATCTTTAGGTCCCGTAATATTCTCCAAGCCCACTGTCTTTTGAGGAGAGATATAAAGAGCCTAGAACTTAACGTAGACACAAACACTGGCTCTGTTCCCAAGAAGGTGAGGCTGGACGATGAGACAGGCTGGAAAATGGCATGGGAAAACAAGGAGGCTGAACATGCAGGCGAGTCCATGTGAAGAATGTTGGAGAAACAGGAACATCAAGATTTAGGACAGAGAAAGACCCATGGCAAAAGACAAATAACAACAGACTTAGTTTTGCACGTCTTAATTGGCTCTGTTTGTAAGACCAGAGTCAGGCAGTAGTAGAATGGCTCACACCGCCGAATGCTCCAGGCTGTCTCATTTGAAGGTGGTTGGAACAGCTGTGTGCTTGGGATTTACTGAGGGTCCTCTTGCTATGTAGCCCGATCTGGCTTCAAACTAGCCCTTTCCCCACCTCTTACATCTTATACCATTACAAATGAATTCGTGGTTTTGGATATGCAGCATCACCAAGTGGATGTGAGTCATGGCTACGGACTTTGGTCCTCAATGCCCAGAACACCAGTGCACTTCCAAAGGAGTCCGTGTGAACTGGGTGCTTTGCACTCAGTCTCCCCTGCCCCAGGAGCCTCTGGACAAAGGACAGCTGCAACATTCACAGTCCAGTATTGATCCTGGTTATGACTGACATACGCAGCAAGGAGGGGATTGGCTGCTTTGATGCCAGCCGAGGGTTTCTTTATGCTTTATGACAGGTGTGGCCCAGGGCCCTCTTCTCAAGCCTGGGAGGACTATTGCTGCAGTTAACAACTCAATCGCTTCTCATTCCTGACAGTTTTACCTATCCGCCAATTCCTCTCTCACCTCTGTTACTGGCGCTCACCCTCCAGGGCTACTGTGAGCCTCAGGCTGATGGATTGCCAGGGTCGAAGTTGCCTTTCACGGGATGTACTCTACAGTGCTGGGATGGCCTCCTCATTACTCTCTTTACAGAATAAATACCAGGGATCCCCTGAATAAGCCGATGCTTACGGAACCTGTCATGTGACAGACACAGCCGCCGAACCCTTTGCTGTCTTCTATACTTTTACTTTAGTTCCTACCAGAGAGCTCAGGGAAGAGGCAGGCAGAGGGGATAGGAAGTGGAACTGTTCCCCCGTGGGATAAATGGAGACATTGGGATTTGTATATCAGGATGATGGTGACTCAGATGCAATGAGAGGGGCGGGCTGAGGAGGAATGGCACAGTTGGTCTAATGCTTCTTCAAAGCTAATGTCCCAGTTGCTGACACGAGACCATCCACACACACACCTCGGCCTGCCTCTCCTATACACACCCTGCAGGGTGCTGGGTGCTGACTGTTGGTGTCTTCTTTTTCTAGTTTACGTTGTTTTCTTTACAAATGACAGACAGGATCTATGTCTGGAGACATGCTGGACCAAGAACCTTTAGAAAACAAGATGGGCAATCTCATCTGCTAGAGCAAGAATCCCCAGATCCTGGGCGTTGTCCTCTGGGAAACTCAGTCCCATCAAATGCACACGTGGTCTCTCTTGAGGACTGTGGAGAAGTTCATACTACTCTGGCTCACTAAGGATAGTGAGCATCCCTAGCTGACTTTGAAGGCATGGGCTGGCAGGGTCACTCACATTGGCTGTAGAAGGAGAATCCACAAAGTGCTTTGATAATCTTTCCTGACTTTTGTGTGGTGAACATGAGTGATGTAGGCTGCCAGCTCACCTTTTCAACTCCAGTAGAACCAATCCACAGTCGTGAATCACTCTGCTCAAAGATGGAATGGTCATATTACCAAAAGTTATCCAGAGGTTCAACACAATCCCTATCAAAATTCCAAGGACATTTGTGTAAGCAGAGACTGCTCATTTGTTTCCTGGCCACCCAGACCCTAATAATCACACAGAAACAATATTAATTACAGCACTGCTTGACCAATGACTTAGGTGTATTTCTAGCTAGCTCTTACATCTTAAATTAACTCATTTCTATTCATCTATGGCCTACTGGTAAGGATCTGGCTTCCATCTCCTTCAGCAGCTACATGGCTTCTCCCTGACTCTGCCTATTCTCTCTCTATATAATATCTCTGTTTAGATTTCCCACCTGGCTTTACTCTGATAAGCCATTGGCCAAAACATTTTTATTCATTATCCAATAAAAGCAGCACATATACAGAAGGACACACCACATCATCTCTCCTTTTCTGTCTAAATAAAAAGGAATATTTTAACCTTAACATAGTAAAATGACATATACAAAACAGATATCAAGCAAGAATTATTGTTACAATATTTCTTTGTGAGTATAAGTTTTATATATGATTTATCTTTTATCATAACTAAAGAAAACTATAACTAACTGTCTTCAACTCTTCGAAAACCCCAGAAGAATATAACATTACCCAAATAAAGAGGAAATGCATTGTAAGCAACTTCCCAAACTCTAGAATTGACAGAGACATCTCACTGCCTGAACAGTAACATTGGGGCATCCATCTTCAGCCTACAGGCCCATAGTATCTGGCAGACTTTTCAGTGAAGCAGGAAATTAGAAGATCTGTTCTGCCTTGTAATGACAAAGTTCATCAGTTGCTTTTGCTTTCTTCTATATCGTACAGAATGTCTGGCAGTTTCTTCTGTGAAGCAGGAACCCTGAAGGAACATTCTATCTTTTGGAAAGTTCAGCAGTCACTTTTCTGTGGGTCCTGCATGTCCAGTTCATACAGCATATCATCAAGCAGTCCAGGCAAGAGCAGGTTCTTGCCCAAATGGCTAGCCTTGTCAAACTGGGGGCAAATTTCATAACAGTTTTCTTTGATGGTCATTAATCTCTCTGAAGTAATTGGTGCTTCCAGAAGCAGACATGTCTCACTATTTAGAAAAGTCTAAGTTCTTAAAACATTTTAAATGTCATATTCTGTAGGTCTTTGAAAGGTTTGAAGAATACTTATCCATCTGAAATATATCTCTGTACATCTAGAAAAACATGACTACAAGTTTGACCATTAGAAATGACTACATATTATTCTGTATTTCTTAATTATACATTACATTTTAAAATGGTATATACAAACACAATACCTTAAACAAGAGCAGAAATACATGTACACAGTCTAGCAAATCAATCTTAAATTTGCATCAATAGAACAAAGTCTATGTCAATGTAAAGTATTCATCTCTATATCATATCTCCTTCTTTTTTCATTTTCTTTTTTTTTTTTTTAGAAATTGACTGTGACCTGTAAGCAGAGGCTGCTCGTTCATTTCCCGTTCATACCAGACCCAAAATAATCACTCAGAAATTATATTAATAACAACATTGCTTGTCCAGTGACTCTAACGTATTCCTAGCAAATTCTTACATCTTCATTTAACCTATTCCTATTATTTTATATTTTATCATGTGGCTTGTGGCCTACCAGCAAGGTTCCAGCTGACGGCTCACATCTGTCTCCTCTAGCAGCTGCATGGCGTCTCCCTGACTCCATCTACTCCCTTCTCCTCTGTCTGCTTGGAATTCCTGCCTTGCCCTATTCTGTGCTGCAATAGGCCCAAAGCAGCTTCTTTATTAACCAGTAGTATTCACAGCATACAAAGGGGAATCCCACATCAATGACCATTAATCACTTAAAACCAACCCCCTTAAATGAAAACAAACATTTATAAACAATCATTTTGGGAATTTGGGAATTTTCTCCAAATTGCTTCCTACTGTTTGTTGGGTGATGCACTTTTAGGGTTCATGGGGATCTTGCCCCATCAAGTCACATTAGTCTGGAAGGAATCCACAGATTCTCAGCTTCTGTGGAAACAAAAGAAGAACCTCTTTTCCAAAGCAACATATCCTTAGACCCAAATTTTGAAGTCAAGATACCTTTATGTTGGTTTAACTTAGCAGCCCTCAGAATCAATGTCTCTTAGTCAAAAATTTCAAAGCAAACACAATAATATATATGGTGTAGGAGGTCCTTCTGTATTTGTGTTGCTTTCATTGGTTGAATAAAGAAACTGCCTTGGCCTTTTGATAGAGCAGAACTTAGATAGGTGCAGAAAAGAGAACTGAATGCTGGGAGAAAGAAGGCAGGCAGAGAGAGCTGCCATGGAGTCGCCAGAGTCAGACATGCTGAATCTTTCCTGGTAAGCCACGACCTTGTGGTAAGCACAGATTAATAGAAATGGCATAGATAAAGATGTGAGAGTTGGCCAAGAAAAGGCTAGATATAATGGG